>JTLS01001038.1:0-11154 GCA_000826855.1 Basidioascus undulatus | reverse complement strand
CCCGCAGCCGGCGACGTCGCAGGCTGCTGCTGCGCCGCCTATTGATCCGGTGCGTTTCTTTCAACGACGGGGACAGAGTTAAGCCGTGTGGAATGGTCGCTGACGCTTTGGTACCGATGCGTGATGAAGGCCGCGCAAGCTCGGCTGGAGCAGGCGCAGAAAGTGCAGCAGGTTCGTCTTGGTCCACTCACATTCTCTTCTTCCCCCTCCCATCGCAACTCGTACTTAACATCTCCCCTCCCCACCCGCGCAGCTCCTCGCCGCCCTCAAGCCCACCGCGCCCTCAGCCTCCACGCCGCCCGCAGGCGGGGGGACGCCCACCCCGACCGCTTCGCACACGCACACGCCGACGAACCCGTACGCGTCGTACCAATACGCAGCGCCCTACGGCAGCGCGACGCCCCCAACAGCCGCACCCGCACCGGCGACGACCGACCCGCGCCTCCGCCCTCCGCCTGCGGCTGTGCCTGCGCCCCCGCCTGCGCAGGCACAGCACCAGGCACAGGCAGGAGGAGGAGACGCTGTGCAGGCGCTGTTGGCACTGCTGCAGAAGCAGCAGCAGCCGCCGGGGGCTTAGTGTGCGGGCCGGAGAGGAGGTGATGTATATAGGGAACTGTAGGGATGAGGGCGGAGCAGTTGGAGGTTCATGTACACGCGGTGTCTCTTTTCTTGTCAACACGCCAGTTCTTTGCCGCCTTCGGGTATCATGCTACATTCTCTGAAGCCTGATAAGTGTGCGTGCACTGCGTGTCTGCGCAGCGGCGAGCGCCGCTTTCACCCCTGCAGTCCTTTGACGGCTTCTGGTGCCCCTTGCGATGGTCCGTACACGACATCATGGGTGGCAACAATAACCGAAGTTGAAGTGGTATTGACGAGTAACGCGTAGCCTTGGGTGGTCGCGGACCCAAGGAATAATGATTGGGAAACAGAAGACGACAACTACGGCAGCGCAACGCTTTCAAGTTATTTGTTTCATGTGGTCTTTTATCGGTTCACCTGGCGTTGCTTGACACTTTCCGGGAGTTCTCTTACCTATATACGGTATTAAATGAATGCGGGGCAATATGGATGCCCACCATGAACCTTGCGTTCTGAAAGTACTTGTATGAGGTGGGGGTCTGTGCCTGATAGGCAAGACACACGAGGCTGTGAGAGGACTGATGGATGGAGAAAAAGGAGACCTGCCCTCTTGTTCTCTCCCCACTCGAGCATTCAGTAGCGCAGCTCCCACGACGAAGTCAGTGGGAATGCCATCGCAGGACCGCCGTCTAGGCCTCCCAGCACTCCCTCCCGAGCTCTGGCGCCGCATTCTGCATTTTGCCCCTCGCTCGACAGTCGCCGCCCTCTGCCGGACGTCTTCTCCCCTCGATCATCTCGCCCTCCCAGTACTGTACCGCTCGATCCCGCAGCTGACGCTCGAACGCTCCCGCACAATCTGCCAATATCTCCTTTTGCATCCCGACGTCGCCGCGCATGTCGAGCATCTCCACCTCGTGGGCGCCCAGGTTGACGAGGACGCGAGCGTGAATACGCCCGTCCTCTAGCTCCTGCGCCTGCCGGAGCTGCGCTCACGGCTGAGGAGCTTCGGGTGGTCGTACCACGAGGAGAAGAGTCAGAGGGAAGGAAACTACGGCTGGCCTGAGCCGGCGGAGTCCCTCAAGGACAACGCCGTCTGGGAGGAGCTCACAGAAGGGTTCCGAATCTCGAGGCAGTCGAGGTGACGGGTCTGGCGATGGAATTGCTGGAGGACGGGAGGGCCAACTCCGTGAGTCTCACTGAATTGTATTTGCATGCAGTCACGCTTACTGAAACTCGGGAGTCGTCGCTTTGCGCAGCTGTACCGGCTCCGGAACTTGCAGCGGATCTCCATCACCACCCAAGAGCACATGCATGAAGGTGAAGTTCTCGTGTGATACCACCTATTTCCAGAGCTGGGAACCCTAATATTTCGGAACATGCACAGGGTATGTTCATGGCGACGAGGACCCGTACACAACCTCTCTCTTCGACTTCCTCACCGCCAACGTCCATCTCACGCACCTCACGCTCTGTGTCCACTTCGACAAGTTGTCGTACGCCAATCCTGACGCAGCGAGCATCACGTCGCTCTTCCTCTCCGCCCGCTGGCCGGCGCTCGCGGAGCTCACGCTCGAGGGCTGCGAATGCAGCGACGCGGAGTGGGACGACTCGTCTTCGAAGCAGTTCGGGCCTGCGAAGTCAGCACAGGAGTTCTTTGCGGCCCACCCTACTCTTCGCCGGCTCCGCATAACCGCTTCGCCCGAGAACGAGGTTCTCACTGAGCGGACCGTCCCGCTCGTTGGTCTCGCTCCGGGCACGCTGCCCGCGCTCGAGCGCATCGAGAGCGTGCGCGAGAACGTCGAGGCGCTGTTCGAGGACGGCGCTCAGAGGGACGCGCTGAGAGAGGTCATCGTGATCGGCGCGCTCGACGATCTCGGCAACGAAGACGGCAACAACGACTGGGATACGTTCCGGCTGCGTCTCGTCGACAGCCTCAGCAACGCTCTGGCCCTCGCACCGAACCTCCTCGCGCTTGAAATCGACTTCGCACTCAAGGATGACAGTCGTGTTCCGGACACGGACCGCCCAGTCTTCGAGCGAATCGCAGCAGCTTGCCCGCAACTCGAAAGGCTCCATGTTTCCTGTGTGGCGGACTGGGGGATGAAGATAGGAACCGAGCTTGTGAGTTGCTCCTTATTGAACGACATTTTTTAATAGTTTCATCAGATCCCTTGACCGTTCTTTTTATGCAGTCCTCGGCAAAGGCGCTCGCCGATAAACTCGTGATGTTCCCGTTCCTCACCGAGCTCGACATTTGTGAGGAGGGTGACCTACCTTCGGAGCCCGAGACAATCTCGGCTACGCTTGCCGCGAAATGCCGGACGCTGCGTACAATCACGCTCAGGAACAAGAAGCGGGATGGGTCACGATTTCTGCGCTTTGCAGTGCGAAGTGGGGAGGATGGGAGGGTATTCTCGGAGTGTGTGGAGAAGGTGTTGGGTGACTGGCTGGACGAGTAGATCTTTAACGGGTCCATGATGTCCTTTATCCTGATCTCTTTTGATGCTGACTAAAGTACAGGATCTCGAGCTCTTCTACGCCGCAGTGCACTTGTGTGTACCGTCGAGTCGGCCAGCGGAAGCCAGCGCGCACAATGGCCGCTTACGGTCCAAGAGCGGAGGGGGGAGAAGAAGCCATCGCTCTCTCTTCAAACAAGAAGGACTCCTGCAAGAGGAAAAGGCGTACAAAAAGCAGGGCTCCTGGTGGTCGCGTTCCTGCTGCTATTCGCTCAGTAGTCAATCGACTGACTGCAGCGGCCTGGAGTCTCCTGGCATCAGTACTTGTCGAGCCCACCATTGTCTCACAATACAGCTTTGACTGCTCGGTCAACGCCACGAGTCAGCAGTCTAGTCAGTTCAGCCATTATCTGCTGGGTAGACCACGATGCATCCAGTCTACCTAGCGTCTTTCCCTTTAAAGGATAATAGTAAGCTGTGGTATTACTACATGTCGAGTCGGCCATTGTCTCCTCCCCCGGCTTTTTGTTTTTTTCTCTCCTCCTCCGCTTTTTGAAGCAGCAAGGGAAGCGAAGCAGTCCGCAGGGAGTTGCATCCGGTGTCTGACAGTCAGGCCAGGTATTTCTCAAGCGATACTGCTTCGATCACGATCGGCGTAAAAGTTACCGCAGCTGTTTGACACCATATCGTCTAACGATGTCTCGGACCACGTCAAGCCAGGTGAGTACCAGCGCTGTGCCAGAGTACTCAAGCAACGGCGACGATCGTAGTGGCAGGTAAACTCCGTCGGTTACAAGTGTACAAAACAGGCGGGCTGTGCAACCAGTTATGGTCTGACAGTCCGCCCGGTATGGACTATGGCTTCACTTGCGCTGTTGGCAAGGGCTCTCGTGTAGTCTCTGTAGAGTTGGGCACTCCTGCTAATAGGCCTGGCAATTATCAGTGCGATTCTGGCACTATGCTGTACAGCGCTGCCTGGCGTCCAGCCAGCGCCACGTTGGCCATACTAGCCAGAAGCTAGTGTCACTCAATAAAGTAAGCCGCGGTCACGGTTGAAAACGGGTGTGTACTAGACGTCGTGGGCCCAGGCCAGACTGAACCGTCGCAGATATCGACAGCGCAGCAGCTGGCCCTTACGCATCCGACCCGTAATCCTTAGCGAAATTGCGATCTTTCTGGTTCGGTTGCACGCCGGCTACCTCAGCGAGCTCCAGTCTAGTGTGGTCAGGCGTGTCGTGCCAGCGCATTCGGTCCTGGTCCTTGGCGTCGAACGAGATAACAGGCCAGAGATGCTTCTGCTGGCGGTCGAGCAGTGCCTGCCGGTACTCCGGGTGGCAAACCAGGTAGACAACTGTGCAGCCGCCGATTGCCACCGCGAAGTCCTTCCTTTTCAACAACACACTGATCACCTACATTTGCTGGTTTGCTGTATCATGGGTCCACTTTCTGAGGTACTCCGATGAGCCCAGTCTCAACGATGTCGGTTCGCATGCCATGAGCGCTCTTCATGACTGGTACGCACCAACGGAATGCCCGATGAAGCGAACGACATGCTCGCGTTGCCACGGCTCGCGAATCACCACATAACCCTCGGTCTGACTGTTCCCTTCCTGTGAGTTCATCGGCACTACGGCGAAAGAGAACGGCTCGTCTCACTAGATATGCTTGAGAGCCTCTTGTTCCTTCTGTCGGAGCCGCGTTTTAAGACCCTGAGCCCATGTTCGTGGCAATGCCACTGACTATCCCGCAAGCGCCGTCCTCAATTTCGCGACTGCCGCCGCTCGCCAGGCATGTATGCGCGCGTGGAGTCCTCGCCCTGGATTTGCTGGACGGCTCGCCCTCAAGACTTCTCTCGAATCGCTCAACCTTGGTCCACCAGCTCCAACAATCATCTTGAGACCACAGTCAGCCGGCGATTCTCTCGAGTCCTCACGCTCCCCTTGCTCGCGCAGTGGACTGGACTTCGCATGTTGCCACACTTACCGAAGAGCCAGAGATCCCTGACTGAAAGCAAGTTCGAGACATGCAACAGACAGGCCGATACAGCAGGGATGGATGTGCGTTAGATCCCTCACTTTTACACTACACGCTCAGGAGAACACATCGTTGATCTGCTGAGTACAGTGGTCGTCAAATACATCATGCTGGGTATTGTTGTAAGGCCCCCTCCTTTCTCACTTCAATACCTCTCCAACCTGCATATACCTTGTTTTTCCAACGCTCGCAGGCATGCGACTGTAGGAAGTCCTATTTATTACGTCCATGAACCTGCTTGAACTGATATTGTCGGACACAGCCGCCCTGACCTTGCCTTTCGATTGGGCTATCTTCACCGGCAAGCGGGCCTGGAAGTGACCTATGGTGCGCATAATTTTTCTCCTTTTACGACAGAAAAAAAGGTAGTAATTTACTTTTTCATCATCTAGCTGGTGTACTTCTATTGCCGCGGGAGCTGTCTGACTACCACCGTCGTTGCCGTCTTTACGATGAGCGAGAAGCCCAAGCTTGCAGGGTGCAAGGGGCTTATCCAGATAGCAGTCGTGAGCATTGGCTCCTGGGGATTTCCTAAATCCTTCCAATGAATGGATGCTTCTGGCTGTACAGTTCTCCGGTGGTACTTGGTACGGCGTCATCACCGTGTGGAACCTCAAACGCAGATTCTGATCGGCTGAACATTTTTGGTAGCATCTGGACGTCCTTCGATGATCTTGGTCCTGAGGTCAGAAACGCACTACATGGCTGATATTGAATCCATAGATTTTACTTATCCAACGCTGACGGCAACTTGGAAAAGGTGTGGTGCTATCTGGCGTTTGCGTTGGTGGATTGTCTGTCTGTTGGCCCTCATCTCGTGCGGTTAATGTGCTATCTGGATACGATGTAAGTGTTCTCGCTTTTTGTCTTCCTCCAACCCACTTTCAAACACTATGACCTCTGGTTTTGAACACCGCTCAGACGTCGCCGCAAATCTTGCTGTCTGGAACGATGCAGCGCAGGCGTGTGTTGTGGGAAGCGTTGGCAAAATGTCGAGTGCTTACCAGTAAGTCTTGCGCATTCCTCTGGCAAATGAGCTGTTCTAATTGCTGCCGGAAGAGCAATTCCTACTACAGTAAGTGTTCTCCGCAGGCTCAGTGCTACCGCGGTACTGACACGGCGCACCAGCTCTGCACAGCAATGGGACTGGATGGTCTGGTGCTCATCCTCTCCGCCACTCGTCTTTGGCACCTGCGCGACTTCGCATCTGGCTCTGGTACGCTTTGACTTTTCAGCTGCACTACCGCGCTACTCCGTCTCTCTCTATTTCGATGCGCTGACCGAGTGCGGTGACCAGGCCTGTCCGATTTGCTCTTCAGAGACGGCATTATCTTCTTTGTGTTGTCTACAACCATCAATATCATCTCTCATCATTCTGTAAGTGCCACTGTTCCAGAATCCATCCTTATCGAGGGAAGATACAGCGCTGACAGACGCACCGTCTTCCTTCCCATCCAAGGTCATTGCCCAGCTACAGCTCAATGACCGCATGAACGTAGTGTTGTCTAGCCCCTCGGTTGTCAACAGGTGAGCTCAATAGGCTGTACATCCAATCCCTTGATCCTGCCTCTCATCGCCTACCACCCTTAACAGCTCCATGGCAGCATGTCGAGTGCTCCAGCGGCTGACGTCCTTTACGAACGTTTCCGCTTCCGAGCAAAGCTCACGGAGGTAACATTTCCTCAACCAAAATTGACCAGAACAAGACATGCTCACTCGATACCTCTCAGGCCCATTCCTAGCTACCTTTGGTCGCGTTACAATCGGAGGCACGCAACGCGGCAACCACCGGCAAGCCCCCGAAATCTCTGTCAACCTCCGAACGGCCCGCCGGGCTGCTTTCCGGATTGAAATAGTTGTTTCTTACGCTTCGTCTCGCCTTCGTCATAACAGGAGCAGTTTTCCTCTTCAGGGCCGAAAGAGAACCTATCCGACAAGGAGGACGACCAGTCACTGCACTCCCAAGACACAACTGGCGTCCGCCGAGCAGCGGTCATATAACAACGTCTGAAACTCATTGCTGCGGGACGTGGATATGGTGTTAACATGTGTCACATTCTCTTTGTCCAGTGTCCTCATGCACCTCACTCTCGTTTGCCTTTCTCTCCATCTTCTTTCCTTGCCAGTGTTCGCCCGACCCGCCAATCCCAGTTTTCCTTTGTAGTTGTAGTTCCTCATAAGAAACGTGGTCCAAAACATGCTTCTGGCAGCCTTTCATGTGCCTCACACCACATGAGGTGCTGAATGCATGCGTGTGACAGTCTCTTGCGCGCGCCGTCCTCAACTGGCCTCAACCTGTGTCACAGTGATAGATTCCCGGAGCGAATCGTGAGATTGACTAAAAGGAAGAACGGGCAAAAAAGTTAAGTCACAAGTGTTTGCGTTTTTCAACAACTGAAAGCGCTTGGCTCGCCTTGAATACCTCTGAGAGCTGACTTCCAATTCCGCTGTGATCTGCGCTGCCTAGGCAGTGCTTTTACAAGACTGCCTTGCGTCCTTGGGATGAGGCAGCAGGCAGAAAACCGAGATCGCTGAAGTCCTGCCCCTTAAGAATGGGGGAACGTGTAATGGGAGAAAGGGTGTAACAAACAGAGTGCACTAAAATGTTCCTCATGTTTAGGCGGTAGAATACAAGGACATCCGAACCAATCTGGAACGTCTTCTCTTCGCCTCGCTTGTACGCGGGGAAGACACCGGTCACATTCTTGTGCCCGCTATTGAAGAGTAGAAACATTGAACAGATTACTATTTGGTTGTGCAACTTGAGACCGAGGTAACAAAGATCACGGCTCTCCACGTCCTTCTTTCATTGCCGCATAGATATATTTTGTTCACTACCTGTCTCAGAGCTCAAACTTGAACTTCCATCCTTGTATGTGAACCATGAAATTCATAAGAGCTGTAATTTCTGCCTGACCTTCAGAGCAGTGGCTTGTGCGATGGGCAGCAAATGGACCGTGGCAATGCGACAGAAGGGCGACGAGGCCAGCGCCAGCGAACATGAAAGAGCCTGTTGGGTAAGCTGCAACATAATTTTCTGTTTTATGAGACTGCCGAAACATATCTGAAGAACTACATCTCAACACTGAACCGCTTGGGTGCATACGACTCTTTAGTCGGACGTGGAGGACGTGAAAGCAGCCGTCCTGGCTGCTGCAGTTGCTGTCTGGGAGCCGGGCTTGATCGGTAGCTGAACTACGGGAGTATTTAAGCAGGGATATATTCACAACTTCTACAGGGACAACCTTGCTTGCGTTCCCTAGCGTACTCTCCTCCTTCTTTCCCCGACATCTCGCCGAGACAAACGTTGCTCGAACCGCCTGTCAGGCTGTTTTACTGTACAACTTATGACTTCAAATTGTTTTTCAGAAAGCAAGACGAAATTGAGGCCGTTGTACTTAGCTGTACACCATATCGTTTCCCTGTGCCCGCCTCACCTGTAACGCGGGCAGCCTGGCACAGCCACTCTTATCTTCTCGTCTCCTTCTCTCTCACCATCACCACCAATATTCTACTCAACTTCCCTTGGTACCTCTGACCGCTACACCTTCGCACTGACTCGCACGCTGGATGCTGGGCCATGCCGGGTTACATCCCTCTCGATATCGTCGCGCATGTGGTCGCAATCCTCGCCGAACCCTTGCACCGGCTGGTTTACGGCCACGGTCCTGATGTCCTCAAAGCCCTCACGAGGCTGACTCTTGTCTCTCGCGAGGTCCAGGAGATCACTCTTCCTCTTCTTTACCGGACGCATCGCGTCGGCGCGCACTCGCACTTTATGCCTCAGGCCGTCTCGTCCGTTGTTCGGCTCGCTTCGTCTACCGAGCTTTGCTTCGTGGAGTCCCTTTCGCTGGGCGACTTCAACCTCGCGTGGGACTGCGACATTGAGCCACTCATCGACTTGCTTCACTCCGCGCGTTCCAGCTTGCGCCGCCTCGTCATCAACACCAGCTCGGTGCATATTCTGTCGAGGAGGTTCAACGTCACTTCTCCACCGTGGGATCCTCTGCCCGACCGCTTCTTGACAGCACTCACCAACCTCGCTCTGGAAGAAGTCGCCATAATTACACCAGAGCTGGACATTCTTCCCGCGGACATCGAGGACACGTCTCGTGAACGCTCTTGCGTCTTTTTCGAGTGGCCTTAAACGGCTCTTCCTCTGGTGCACGTCCCCGACTGCCGCTCTCACCACCGCCATCGGCAAGTTCCGTTTACTTACACACCTCATCCTCGGCTTCGTATGAAAGCCCGCCATAGTCTCCAGCATCTGTGATCTTCCCGCTTTGCGACGCATCGTCCTTATGTTCCCAATTCGGACACCTTTGATGGCGCATCGGCTGCGCGAGCTCCGCACGTTAACAAGGGAATGGTGCGCAGAGATCTCTATGTCTATGTGCTCAAGGACAACTCTCTACCCCTTTCATGGCCCTCCACCGCAGAATGGACTCTCTGGACGTTGCTGGACGGCACGGTCTGGGACTCCGAGCAAGGCCGCGTTTCTTTGAAGCACGTTGTTAGGGCTGAGGACTAGCAACGGCTAGGATGCTGGGGGTGGTTTCCTATTTTACTCACTGTCGCGCTTCTCTCGCTCACATAAATGCGGTTCCGCAAGCTTGCGACATTCGAGGACTCGCTCTCGGACCGTCATATGTATTTTGCTCAAAAGGCAGATAGTAAAGATGAAAATAAACCGAGAGTAGCGGCGAAAACCAGGCTGCAGCTCGAGAGGAACGAGTACCGTTCTGTGAGGGTCAAGGCAGCGCTACCTTGGCCATTGCAATCTCTACGCACACGCACACACACTTCCAGAATTCAATCGGCCTTCACCGGAACTTCTCAACTTATCCTCAATACATGTCTCGAGTTTGCCCAAGAAACAAGCGACTACACTGATATGAATCGCGTACGTGTCCAGCGTCGAGCGCCGTGCTTTCCTTGGCCCCACCTTCTCCTGTGGCCCACCTTCTCCTGTGGCCGTTTGGTTTAACTCCCGGGAGGTTATACCGTAGTGGAGTGTCGAATGCCACAGTGGGACGAGGGAACAGCAAGAGGCCCACGGCGAATGGCGAAAGCCGTTGGTTGCACGGCTGGCCGCTCGCGGTCCTTGAAAGCCCCCCTAAGAGCCGACTGCCGATGATTAGACTTCCCATAGATTCCTTGCGCACCCTTTCTCCTACTGACCTCGTTTCGAGCAAAGCCCGAAGATCCAAGCAACGTCGATGTGGGCCGAGGCGAGCGAGGTATCTTCGACCGAGAGACTTTCATGTCGAGATGAATGACGCAGCCCTTCTTTTGCCCTCACAGCTAGACGGCAACCCCCAATCTTTGCATCTGTTGAACTCTATATACAGGTTTTGTGCAAAAACGAAGACATTGACACACAGCCTGACGCAGCGTGGTGCGTGATGCCTCGAGTTCTGACATTGACCCTGAGCAAGGTAGCTGTCGCACAATGCATCGAGGTAGAGCGCATAGCAGCCCCGAACAGTGTGTCGCCAAGTGTGCGTTCCCAAACAGCCTATCACAAGCTCAAGCCTCAGCAGTAGCGCAGACGGGCTTTCCAGGGCATTGGCTCGCTTTCCCAGATGCATGCCTACTCCTCGCCCTTCTCCTGCTTCTTGTCCCCTCCATCCACCGCAGCATTCTCATTCTTATCCTTCTTCCCTGCCTCCGCAATCTCCCCCTTCTCCTCCCCGACCTCCTGTGCTTCCGGCGACTCCGTGCGCACAATTTGCCGCGCAGGCTTGTCCTTCGCCGCGGGGGGCGGGGGTGGCGGCGACGGCTTGGGCTCGGGCAAGGGGGTGGACGCCGCGCGCTGTGGTTCCTTCGCACCCGCCCCGTCCGGTACCGGGACACTCGGGCTTCTAATCGGCGGGCGGGGTGAAGGAGGCGCCAGTCCCGCGCGCTCTCGCTCCGCCCTCTCGCGGGCCTCCCACTCCGCATCGGCCTCGCCATCATCGTCGTCCCCCAAACTGCCCATCAGCGCGCCGTATGCGCTTTCTCGGTCTGTACGCCGGCGGTTGCGCCAGCCGGAGAACCAGGAGGAGGCGGCGGGGGCGGAGGAGGCGGAGGCGGAGGCGGAGGG
>JTLS01001037.1:0-11160 GCA_000826855.1 Basidioascus undulatus | reverse complement strand
GGAGGGGAAGGTCGTCGGGTCGAGAGGGGGGGCGGCGGGCGGGTCCTTCGTGAAGGTGGAGGACAGACGTCGAGCGAGGCGTGTGATGGTCTTAGCGCGGGGTTCCGAGAGCGGCGGGCAGGAAGAGTACGGTGTGCGGAAGGTCTCTTCCCAGAGCCGGGAAGTCGTGTCGAAGCCGTTCGCTGTAAGGCAGTAGGCGCGGTGGTCAGGCAAGTGTGGAAACCGAACAAAAAGATGCAGGAAGAACGCACACAGTACGCCCTCTTCGACACGATCGTCGTGGTCAATGTACCTCCCCACGCACTGCTTCATGTCGTCCATGTAGCGCCAGCCCGCAAGCTGGTGGGTGTGCCAACCGAGGTCGATGTCGAGCGTAGGGACGAGGAAGTGGTGCGGGTAGCGCGCGAGAAGGTGCAGGAAGTTGTGGTAGCGTGTGATGGACTGCGCGAGCGGCGAGGCGAAGTTGGATGGGTCGAGCCAACCCAGGTTGTAGGCTTTAGTGGTGAAGGTCATTTGACGGAGGACCTGACACGACGAAAAAGGAAAGAAGGCACGAAGGTGAGCAGCAGCGGGAAGATGATGGAAGCTGACGGGACCTTACAGCGCCGACAAGATTGAGTGAGAACGGCGCTGCGTTGTCCCGGTAGGCCGAGATCATCTTCGCGATCCTGCATGAGCAAGGAATAGGAAGCGCGAGTGTGAGCGTGCTGTGGCCGAGCAGAACCCAGCACCGACGCACCTAGGACGGAAAGACCGCCAGGTCGACCTCAACTTATGCAACTCGATCGCGTCCTGCGCCTCCTTGATCCTCGTCCCAAGCTCCCTTCCCTCCCTTCCCACCGGCAGCCCGGTCTTCTCGAGCTTCTCCGCCGCGCGGGCGCTCAGTCGGGCAAGAGCGACGCCGGAGGATGCTTTGCGCCTCGGTCATGCTCGCTTCGATCCTGGCGTACGACCAGTTGAGGTGCTCCCCGATGGCCTGCGCGGTCCAGGGGAGGTCGACGAAGGGCTGGAGCAGAAGAGTGTGAGCTGTTCAGCAGTGGCGCGCGAGTAGGTGCAGTCTATTGGATCGAAGAGAGTGCCGCTGCAGGAAGAATGGGGAGACCGCCGCAGGTAAGTTTGAGAGGGTTGAGGGCTGTCCTGAAGAGGCAGTGGAGCGTACGGGAGCACGGCCTTCTTGTCTTCGAAGGCCTTGACGATGTCTGCTGCGAACCGGCCAACCGCAATCGCTTCCCTCTGCGCCCCCACGGACACACACAAGCAACAGAAACCAAAGTCAGCATGTGAAGTCTCATTAGTTTGCCAAAGCCCCCCTCCCACGCACGGTTATCTCGAACCCACAACTTCCGCAGGTAGTCCGGAAATCGTTCTGACACCATCCCGCGCCCACGGCGTGTCCGTTCGGCGCCAGAACGGGCTCACGCAGCCACGCGACGCGCACAGGCGGCCCGGCGCAGCGAGGACATTCCACGGCTAGCTCATCCCGAGACGTGAGCGAGAGCGAGAGCGGCGACGCAGGGGCGAGCGTGGTCTGCGCCCAGAAGGCGTCCTGCGTGGGCGTGCGATTTAATGTGAGCGTGACGGGGTCGATTTGAGTCGCCTATAGAAGAGCGGATGTCCGGGGTGGAGGGATGCTTGTCAGCTTTGGATAGAGAACAGGGAGATGGTGGAGTGAAGTAGCCACGTACAATACGCTCTAGCGGCATTCCTCCGAGCCGAGCGAGCTCCGGGTAGACCCGGGCCGTGTCGTCTTCATATACGCGCGGGTTGAGCAGGTATGCGTGCCAAACGAGGAGGACGTCGAGCGGGGGGATCTCCTCGTCCCTGAGCGGCCTATCGCGCTCACCGCGCGGCTGAACGACACGCTTGATCCAGATCTCGAAGCGCCAACAGCGCCTGGTGCAGGAAGACGCGGCGCCTGACCGCTTGTGGTGGGCTCGATCCGCCTTCGGAAGATGTGGGGCCTGAGATCGAGCGCTCGAGAGCGTGAAATGCGCCGAGAAGACGCAGGTGCGCGAGGACTTCGGACGCCGAAACGAGCGGCAGCGTCGGCTTCGCGCCCACTAGGAAAGCGTCAGGGATGTCTGCGGAGGCTGCGGGTGGCACAGACAGCCCGTTCGAGTGCGAGTACGAGGGGGAGGATGCGGAAGCCTAGGCCATCGAGGCCGTCGAGGTGGAATACGCCGGCGGCGCGTTTCCTTCCGCCGGCGGTTTCTTGTCGTCTGAAGCCATGCCGGCGCTACCCATGTCGCGATGATGGGTCTTCAATCGATATGACGAGAACCAGTATTACGAGAGAAAGATGCGCTGAGTTGATGTTTTGTGAGATGGGCCCGACCTTTGAATCGCTCGCCGGTTTGGGCCGGCCCGGTCCTTTCACCGCCTCATCCCCTGAACAATGTGTATCCTGTACAGCCATACTATTTTTTGCTCCGCAACACTGATGCGCAATTTATCGAAGAGTCGACATCATGCGGGCCAATGGTCATGTGAGAGGCCCAAAGGCACCGCTTTCGCAGTGAGCTCGAGCTGGACACGCTCGAGCCTCTTCACCGTCTGCAAAGCACAAAGCAACAGGCAGACAACAACGGTTAAAACGCGGCTTTTCCGGACCTCGCCAATCGGGCATGGAAGGATGGCAACATTTGGGCAAAGTTGGGCGTTTTAGCCATAAATTCGTAAGGTCATGTGTACTGTTTCCTGTGCGAAGAGAAAGATGAACAAATGGAGTTCACCAGTTTCCGTCTTTCAAAGCCTAGTCTAGCACACTGCGTGAACCGGCGTGCTATTCCAGCGTGCGACCTGCAGGGTCACGCCGTGTCAATGGAGACGGCCCCACGACCTCTTGTATTTCGCATACACCCTTGCCAACTAGCCCCGCAGCTCAAAGTAACAGGAAAAGGCAAGCGCGTATACAGGACACTGGTCGTGCAGAAGGAATCGCATGTCAGCAAGCGGAGGCTCTGCAGCCTAGACTGGTGCACGTCCTCGCATACGTATAACGTATATATGCAAACGCATAAGGATCCCATCTCTCCGCCCGCCCAGCATCCCACCATCTGTTTTCTCTTATCTTGTCACCACCCCTGGAAGTCCCCGAACCCGCCCCTCGCCTTCTTCTTCACATAAGCGCTCCCCACCTCCTTTTCCTTTCCCCTCTCCTCCCTCTCCACCTCCTCCGCCGAGCGCTTTTGCCCCAGGTACTTCCCCACGCCCACGCCCGCCCCGGACCCGCCGAGCAGGGCTGCGAGCGGGTCGTCCGCCGCTGCGAGCGAGGGCTTCGGCTTGGGTGCCGCAGCGGGTGGCTTGATCGCTATCCGGCCGGTCTTTTCGCCGAGCTGCGTGCCGAACCTGATTCGAGAGTACATGAAGCATTGTCAGAATTGGCGGAGATTATGACGAGGGAAAGGAAGTGTGACGAACCAAGTCGTCCGGTCCTTCTCCCGCTCCGCCTTCTTGCGCGCCTTCGCCTCGTCCTCAGTCCACTCGCCGCGCTCGCGCTTCAACCGCTTGGCAAGCTTGTCTTTATAGTCCTCGAATGGGTCCGCGAAACTGCGATTGTACCCAAGGCGATGATCCATAACATCAGCGAATCACGTTTCGCGCAGAAGGCGAAATAGGAGGAGAGTGGGAAGAGAAAAGAGGTCGGAAGGACGGAAAGGGGAAGCAACGCACATGTGCACACTCTCGATCTTGATTGTCCTCCTCGGGCGGTCCGTCGCCTTGTCGACAGGAACATGCTCCATAGCGGTCAAAATATCCTGCCCGCCGACCAATCGTCTGTCCGCATCCGTCCCCACCTCATCCGTGAGCTAAGTGTTCTCGATACAGAGAGAGCAAGACAAGCACTCACCCAAACACCGTGTGCTTCCCGTCCAGATGGGGCGTCGCCCGGTACGTAAAGAAGAATTGCGAGCCGTTCGTCCTTCATCCCCGAACCCAAAACCACACAATCAGTCCCACCTCCGCTCCTATGCTCTTTCTTATTTCCGTGAACTAAACTTACGAGGCCCCGGAGTTAGCCATCGAGAGAACGCCGCGCTCGTCCTGTTTCAACCAAAGCCACCTTTCAGACTTTGCGGGGAAGGGAAAAAGGGACGGGGAAGAGAGCGTACATGCTTGTACGCGCCCTTCCGATCGTACTCGTCCCGGAACGGTGTGCCCCAGAACGACTCGCCGCCGCGCCCCGTTCCCGTCGGGTCACCGCCCTGGATCTAACCACGTCCATCGCATCTCAGCACTAACCGACAACGAATCAGAAGAAAAAAGGAGGAGTAAGACTCACCATGAACCCCGGAATATTGCGATGAAAGACTACGTCGTTGTACTTCCCCCCGCGGGCAAGCATGAGCCAGTTGTAGCACGTCTTAGGTGCCTAGCGCCCACGGCCCACCAACATCACACATTTCATCAGCTTCTCCAAGGGAGGTGGGACAGAGGAGCGGGCGCAGCAGGGGTCCGACGCACCCGCTCGCAATGCAGCTCAACATTGAGCGCGCCCAAGTTGGTGACAATCCGCACGTACGCCTTTCCACGCGCCTTCTCCTTGCCCTTCCCCGACGCGAGCTTGGCGATCTCGTCAAACATGTACTCGTCCTATCGTCCCGCCACCCGCCATCGCATTCAGCTTCCTCCGCCTCTTCCAGACCTCGGAGGGGAAGGAGTAAAGCCAGCAAACGAACCTCGTCGATCAGCGCACTCTCGTTCTTCCAGCTCGGGTCGAGCGCCGTGCTCGTCAGACTCGCCGCCGCGCGGCCGGTACTGTAGTTCGCGGCGTTGTACGGCTTGTTGCTCCCGCCCGAGAAGACGGTGGAGGGGTCGACGGGCTCCGGCTTCGCCGACTCGTCCTCCTCTGCCGCGGCGGCGGTGCCGATCTCTTTGGATTGCTCCTCGGCCGTCTGTGGGACCGCAGGTCGCGCGGGTGAACGCGTCAGGGAACGAGAGAGAAATTGAGGGGGAATAGGAAGGGGGAAGGGGAGGGAAATAGGACAAGACGTGCCTTGGACGCGGCCAGCTGCTGCAGCACCGCGGACGCCCCGCCCGTCGCGGAAAGGTTGATCGAGCTGAGCGGGTCGGCACGGGCTTTGCGGGCCTCTGAGGATGTGCAACAGTCCGGATCAGCCAGTGATCGGAGTATTGACTCGAAAATGAAGAAGAGTGAAAAGGAAAGTGCCAAGTGAAAGTGACAAAGGGAAGGAAAAACGAAAAGCCCGACTCACCCTCGACAGTGACGTTCTTGTCGCTCTTGACATAGTCGAATTGGGTCATATCTCGGTTCGAGAGATTCTGCGGGTCCTGGATGACGAGGATGTCGGAGCTGTTGAAGGGAGGTGAGAGGTTGCTTTAGTTGGCGGTGGGAGAGGTGAGCTTGAGAGGAGCGGAAGAGAGAGAGAAGACAGGAGATAGAGTGAAAAGGGGACGGAGAAGGAAGGAGAGCAAGCGAAGGGAATGCACGAGGCAGTTAAGGACGCACCGCTTGAACGGCTGATCGCTGATCAGGTCCTTCCAGTCTTTTCCCCCCCAAGAACACCAAGCGTCAGCGGCGCCCACCAGGCAGCGAAAACGAAGGAAAAGAAAAGGGAAGGGAGAAGAATGATGGAAGAAAGGAGGGAGGACGCACGCTTCGCCTTGATATTCAGCTTCTCGATCGTCTCCCACGAAAAGACGTTCCCAGACGTAGTGAGCGCGACGATGTGCGTGTGCTCGTTGAAGACTTTGAAGGTGACGGGGTCTGGCTCACGCATCCGGGATCAGTTCTTGGTCCGCCCGAAAGAAAAGAGAGGTGGAGAGGAGGAAGGAGGAGGAGGAGGGAAGGGGGCATTGGAGGAGAAATGGGAATGGAGAAACGCACCAAAATACTCCCCGTTCGCGTTCTTGTGGAAGTTGAGCTTGATCAGGTCGGAGGTGGAGAGGGGCGCGCCGGTGGTTGGGTCTGGTTGTGGCGGTTGGTTTCAGCTAAGGGAAGAGCGAGAAAGAGGCGAGGGGTGTGATTTTGGAGGGGACGCACTCGTTCCGTACTTTCGAATGTATGGGATGATGTTGACCTTTTCCACCAGCCCCGTCCTTATCAGCGCCCTCCTCCACCCCACTGCACGTCGATCAATAACCGAAAGAGAAGAAAGACAACGCACCAGATCAAACACCGTCCCGCTCCCCTTGACCGCCACGGGGTTCTCGAACGGCTGCAAGCTGAGCGCGCAGCAGTCGAACGGCAGGCGCTGGAACGCCTCGCGCTTGGCCGTGCGCGCCCCGCGGGAAAGCGAGTGCTCGCCCAGGCCGCCGGACCATTCGGAGTGGGTGATGTATAACTGCGGGGTGGAAGGGGAGGGAAGGGGATCAGGGATGAGGAAGAAGGCGGGAGGCGGAACGAGATAGGCGGACCTTGTCGGATCCGTGACCTGTTGAGAGAGAATGCGAGTGGTTAGTACAGGGTGATGGGAAGTAGGGATCGGAGTGGGAGGAACCGACCCATCCTTGTTGGGTGCGAAGGTCAAGATGAACGAAGAAGGTCGAGGACGATCGAAGGACGAGCGCGAGAGATTACGGGGTATGAAATAGGCGCACGGTGAGCGCTTAGATTTGAACGGACCAGGTCAGTGCAAGAAGAGTGAGTGAAGCCACGCGGTGGCAGTCTGGCGTGAAGCGAGGAGAAGATGGTGATGGTCGAGGGCGAGGATGTGCGGCGACTTTCCACGCCCTCGTGCCTGCCGCTGCTCTCGCCCTGCCCCTCTTGCCCTTTGCCCCTCTCCTTCTCGTCTCCCCGTCACACTCCCAACTCACGATCAACGATAAAACATTAAGGGCTCCTGCTCTCCCGGAGCCATGGCGCTCCCTCACCCAGCGCGGTTGCTCTACCGGCTCTCCTTTGTCTTCTTCGTCCTGCTCACCGCAGTAAGCTGCATTCGGCTTCAAAAGATGTGACCGCCCTGCCGATCTGCTTACCCTTTTGGGAATCACTTTTTTTTAAAAAAAAAGGTCGTCACGCTTGCTGCATTCTGGGGGGTCATAGAGCAGGCGTGGAATTCTACCGGCCTCCGCAGGTGGAATGTGGCCATCATCGCGGGCTGTTTGGTCCTCCTCGGCTTGTGCTCGGCGCTGATCGCGCTGGGCAGGGTGTGGGGAGCTAGGGCGGGGATGAGGGAGATTCCGAGGGGGTTCGTCGCGAGTAAGAAGGGGGACGTGCCGGGTGTGAGTGGACGGGGTCCTTCTACTCATCTCCCACTTTGCGCGCTTACTCGAACCCTCATGGCGCGCACAGCCGGTCCACCGCCTCATAGCGCAGGAATTCACCCGTGCCGCCATCATAACCTACATCTCTCAGCCGACTTCGGGGCTCCAAGCGGGATACGGCCCACCCAGTACGCCCACGCACCCTCCTCCTTCCCTGCCCTGCCCTGTCTTCCCCCTTTTCCTGACAATCTCCCCAAGACATCCCCTACGCAAATCTGCACTACCGCTCAACAATCCTCTCCAACCTCTCGCACCTCCGTACGTCCCCACATCCCCATCCCCTGCCCCTTCCATCTAACCTTCTCCCTCCCCCAAGTATCTCTCCTCCCGCCCTCCCACTCCGCCGAACCACACCGCCCCTCAGACGCCCTCCCCCCCTACCTCACCTCATTCCTCCCAGCCGCCGCAGACCCCTATCTCAAGCGGTACGAGGTGCTCATCGCCCGGGCGCGCTGGAGCGAGCGCGAGCCGGAGCCGGAGGAGTTTGAGGAGGTCTTGCGGCTGGGCGCGTTTCTGGGGAGCTTGTGCGTTCCACCTTTCCTCCGTCCCCTTTCCATTTTGTGCTTCTCGTTAGGTTTAGGAATGATAAAGTTTTGTGACGGGGCGCAGGATCAAAGTCCAGCTCTCGAAGCCCGACGCCGATCTCGACGCGTCGAGCATCAAGTCCCACTTCCTCGACGGCTCACGACGGAGCGGTTCGGACGAAGAGTGGGCGGACGCAGACGCGGAGAAGGAGGAGTGGAGCTGGGAAGGGAAGGTCGGGAAGGACGATGTGTCAAGCAAGGGGGACTTGTCGATGAGGAGTCTGGTGGACCTGGGAGATGGCGGCTCGCTCGTCGAGAAGAGGTCGATGGGGTCGTCAGGTGATTATTGGGGAGAGAAGGATCCGAGTGAGGAAGATCTGGGGCACGGGAGAGGGAGGGAGAGGTGAGCATGCTCTGCTTGGGGTTGATGCAGTGGGTCTTTCGATGCTGTGCGCAGTGCTGTGCATTTACCTGTGGTCTCCCATGAACTGTTCAGCTTGAGATCGCGTGCTAGATAAGGACACTGGACTGTCCTCAGGAGTCAAGCGTTGTAAATACTGAAAAGACGCGTTGTGAGCTTGAACACGACTACAACCCACTGAGCGCTGCACAAGTGTATTCCTCGTCTTGTACTGCCAATATATTAGATTTTTTTAATGCTCGTCGTCTTTGAGGGTACGGTAAGGGACTGGCCCCGTTCCAGTTCGGCGCTTCAAGCGACTTCACATTACTTACGTACCCACGCGGCAGCGTCACGACGCGCCTTGGACGCGTCTCTCCCTCTCCCCCTCCTCTCTCCTCCTGCCACCGTCTCTTGCTCCCATCGCTGCTCCTCTCCCCCAGCTTCTTCCGTCGCCTCTTGCTAACGAGCCGCCGCAGTTACCTCCATTCACACGAACAACAACATGCCCCCGCGCTCCTCCTCCAAACCCGAGCCCGCCCCCGCCTCCTCGGAGCCCGCAGTCGAATAGTCCGTCCGCTCATGCCGCCCGACCGTCCACTCGCACCGCACGCTTAACTGACTAGATCTCGCGTGCGGTGCGCAGCAGGCACTGGTTGATGAAGGCTGAGCCGGACTCGCGGATCGTTCGTCTCCCCCTCGTCCCCTTCCCCTTCCTTTCTCCCCCTCTTCCCCGTCTCCCCCTAGCCCTCGCTCACACACGCATTGCGGCGGAGCAGGAAAAGGGAAAAGACGTGAAAGTGCGTTCGGGTCTCGAGCGGGCAAGTACTAGGAAAAGTGGGCACTGGGGACTGAGGCCCTGGTGGGAGACAGTTTAGCATTGAAGATTTCGAGGCGATTGCGTGCGTCTCTCCTTGAGCTCAGGCGCAGGTTAGAGGGAGGAATGGGCTGATGCTGGTGGTTTGGGGCGGGGAAAGGACGACCCAGTGGGATGGCGTACGGTACGTCGTCCTTCCCTATTCATTTCCCAACACTGCGCGCTCATTGGAAGGGGGAACATAGGAACCACGAGGCGAAGAAGCGCGTAGTTCTCCTCCAGACAAAGGGAAGGGCAGATGCGCTTATTGGGTAGGGAAAGGAGAACAGGATAATGAAGGAACGCATGAAGGTTGGGGACAAGGTCTTGTTCTACCACAGCAACTGCAAAGTCCGTCCGCGTCCGCTGGCGATGCTTGGCTCGGAAGCAAGAAGGCTGAGTGGGAGGAACGCTGAGAACAGGTGCCCGGGATCGCGGGGATCGCGGAGGTTGCGAGGGAGGGGTACCCGGACTGTACGTCTTACGGGCACGGTGGAGGGTGGGGAGTACGTGGCTGACTGTTGAGGCGGGTGAGGTAGATACGGCGTGGGACAAGTCTGTGGGTCCTCCCTTTTCTTCCACTCTGACCCATCTCTAACGCTGTCTGACGATCACAGCACCCCTACTACGACCCCAAGTCCTCCGCGGACTCCCCAACGTGGTACATGGTAGACGTCAAGCTCCTCACGCGTCTCCCGCACTTCGTCCCTCTTAAGGCCCTTCAAGCCGTCGGGTCCTCCTCCGCCGGTGAAGCGCCGGCTTACCTCACCCCCGACCAAATCGCCGCGATCAGGGGCATGGCGCTCCTCAACCGCGGGAGGCTCAGCGTCCAGCCGGTGGGCGAGAAGGCGTTTGAGGCTGTGAGGATGCTGGGGGAGAGGGGCGGCTGGGAGGGCTTGGGCGCGGGGCCGGGAGTGGGAGCGGGAGTGAGGGCAGGCTTGGCTTTGGGCGCTGGGGCGGGCTCGGCAGGGGCGGCGGTGCGCGCGCGTTTGGGGGCGGCCTCCTGCGCAGTCGTACCAGCTCCATATCAGTTTGTGCCCCTCGCAAACGACAGAATAGAGAAGCAGGCGTACCTTCGGCGGCGCCGTCCGCTCAATCATCTCGAGCGCGCTCATCTTCCTCCCCTCCTCCTCCTTCTCCTGCTTCGCGCGCTTCTCCTGCGCGCGCTCGCGTGGCGTGCTGGTGCTCGCGCGGGACTTGCGCGGCGTGCGCGTCGGGCGCGGGAGGAGCGCCGCGGGGTTGTCTGCTGTCTGGTATGGATTGATGATGGACTGCTCGCGCGCTTGGGCGTCGGCCTGGGCGAGAACGGGTGGGGTGTTAGAATCGAAAGGGGGATTTGGGAGAGAGGAGGGTGGAGGGATGGGGGAAAAGGAAGGAAGGGCAGACGCACGGCTGCTTTTGCGTCGTCCTCGGCGAGGATGGAGAGCACTGCGTCGGCCGCGCGGGAGGTGAGACGGGCGGCAGCGGTGGGAGTGCCGGGCGCGGCGGAGGGACCGCCGATTGCGGGACGCGGCGGAGAAGGGGAGTCTGCGTGGATCGGTGCAGTCGATTAGCCAGGTTCTTCAAGGGAGATTGTGCCCGGATGGAAGAGGAGAGGGACACACCGAGCGAGGTCACTTGACGGAGCGGCGAGGGGCGGACGACGGACGCGGTCGGTGCGCGGAGGCCGAGGCGCTGAGGCGGTGCGAGGGAGGTGGTCGATTTGGATGGGGACGAAGCGGGGGCAGGAGCGGGAGCAGGCACAGCGATACGGGAGGTCGAAGCCTGTGCGGGCGGGGTGGGTGGAGCGATCGCCGGCGCAGACACGCTCGCCTTGAGGCCCTGCGGTGTCTCCTGCGCCTGCGCCTGCACCTCGCCATCCTGCACCCTGCGTCTCTTACCCTTGGCATCCGGCTCCTCCTTCCCCGGCGGGATGCCCTGCGCGCCGAGCTGCAGCTGCGCGGCCGTCCGCCTGCGCACGGGCGTGGAGCCGCCGAAGCCCGCGCCGAGGTAGATCGGGCGCTTGCGGTGCTGAGGCGTCCTGTGCGCGCCGGGGGTCGGGCCGCGCTGGGGGGAGAGGAAGGACGGGAGGGAGGTGCTGGACCGGAGGGAGGTGGTGCCGGAGATGGTGGAGCGTGTGGGGGAGGGGGGAAGGAGTGCTAGATCGGAAGAGC
>JTLS01001036.1:0-11169 GCA_000826855.1 Basidioascus undulatus | reverse complement strand
GGGGGGGGGTGGGGGGGGGCGAAGGAGGGGGGGGGGAAGGAGTGGGTAGGAGGACATGAATGGAAGATGGGTTATTATGCAGTTTTTAGGAAAGCTGCGAAGGAGTGTGGAGTGCGAAGTACGTGCTTCGATGACTGGTACACGTATGATCAGCGGTTGCTCTGCTGGCTAGAGCGTTTCGGTGAGGCAAGAGCAGCTTGCGTCGCTCCGGCTTCTAAACCCGGCGCGCGTTTACTGTACTCCGACAGTTCATGTTGAGGACGGTACTGAAACTCGGCTGATGCAGCGACAGAAGGCACGCTGCAATTCGAAAAAAGCACAGCTGGCTCTCAACTTGCAATTGGTCGCGCACGTTTCCAGACAAGCATGGATAAAGGTATGCTGGGCCCCGAGATCCTTTTAGCAAATGCAGAACGACAGGCAACGCAAGGTAAACCAGATGGTATACAGCAACGAGTTCCACCGAATCCACAGCTAACAACCAACAAAGCGGAAAAAGACATATAAGTGGAGCCAGATTAGGATAGATTAGGATAGGACGCAGGAGAGCTACTAGACAGAGCGCGATCAGGTGTGGATCATGTACGGCGGCGGGAGCTCGTCCTCGCTGTTGAGCTCCTCATCATCCGCCTCGAGCTTCTCGATGATGGACTGGCGCTGCTCGTCCGCCGTCTCGGCAGCGGAGGAGCTCGGCGCAGTCCATTCCGTAGGCGACATCAGCACCGGCGCGAGCGAGGGGGCTGGGGCTGGAGCTAGGGCGTGCTCGCTCCCGAGCGACTGGACGGGCGAAGGCGGCCGAAGAGGAACGGACGCCGACGCGGACGGTCCAGCCGAGCTCGGGCGCGAGATCCCGGCGCCTGCGCGGCGGGCGGCCTCGGCGGCGAGCTTGGGGTGGACGTAGTGCTGCTCCGAGGAGGACGGGCGAACGGACGGGCGAGACGGGTGCTGCTGCTGCGAGTGCTGGTAGTCGGAGGAAGGAGAGGCTGCGCCGTGCGACGGGTCGTGCGACCAGGGCGACTGCGAACCGAAGTAGTCGTGGCTGCCGTCGTGGCTCGTCAGGCTCGGAGTGACGTGGTGCGCGAGCGACGCAGACGGAGAGGAGGCCGGCGCGGGCTCTGGAGGTGCGTAGAGACCGGCGGGAGCGGAGATGTTGGGCGGAATGGGCATCGGGAGCGTCTGGTTGTGCTGCTGGGCATAAGCAGGATCAGCTTTTGAGACGAAGGACAGGTCGATACAGTTGTAAACTCACCTGATATACCCGTCCGCCCTGGAACGGGTCGATGACGCCGAGGTTGTCGAGGTCGTCCTGGTGCGTGTGCGTGCCGCCGGCGAGGCCCTCCTTGCCCGGGGACCAATCTATCTCACCGACGTCCTTGTTCTTCTTGCGCCGGATCTGCCAGGTGAAGAAGAGGAAGAGCGCGACGACCACCGCAAATCCGCCGACGACGCCGCCGATCACGGCCTTGACGCTGCTGGCGCTCCCGGTGCTGGTCGGCGCGGGGAAGGCCGTGTTGGCGGTACGCGTTGGCGTGATGGTGTAGACGGTGGTGAGGAACGCAGTGGAGCGGACTACTGAGCCCCCGACAGCGGTCGACTCGATCAGGCTCGCGAGCGTGGTGGGCACGGCGGTCGGCGTCGGCGTGAACGTGACAGCTGGGACGACAGCCGCCGTGGAGCCGCCGCCGCCCGCGGGCGGGTCAGGGTTCGAGGGGGGGTCGACGCAGATGGTAACGAAGAGGGTGTTCACTGGGACGGCGACGGTGTCGAGGTGGGTGATGGTGGTCGTGTAGGCGGTCTGTGATCCAATTTCGTCAGCTAGAATCCCAGAGCCGCTCAAAACGAAGGGACGAACCGTGACAGGCTCCTGAGCGCTGGGCGTGATCGTGTACACATGGGTAATGGTCGATACGCGCGAGCACGCGCCGATGTCGGTCGATGGGCCTAACCGTCCAGTCGCACAAGCTCAGCCAATGTTCCCGCGAGTCCCAATGCACCACAGAACGCACCTTTGTAGCCGCCCACGCAAGTCGGCTCCAAGCTCGTCGTGACGCTGAGGTCGGGCGTCTCGCCTGGTATGATCGTGTAGACGGTTCGAATCTCGAGCGAAGTCGATACGGAGCTCGAGAAGACCGTTTCGGTGGGGGTAGGAGTGCAGGAAGCCATGCCGACTAGACGTGACGGCGAGGGTTAGGAGAGGACGAGTGAGTGACGGGAAGGAGACAATGCAGAGCGGTGCTCAAGCAGCTCGATATGGGTTTTGCTAATTCGAAAGCATGGCGACGCAAACTGAGGGCTGAAAAGGGTGAGCGGAAAAAGACTGGTGAGTGAGACGAATCAGGCCAAGCTATGCCGCCTAGATCGCACGGGTTGAGACCGCCCTGAACCAGAGGGCGCGAAGTCTCTCGAAAGATTGAATTGATTGAGTGTTTCTGTGGTTCAAGTAAACGAACGATATATCGCTGAAGGTGTCCGGGAGTAGATGAGCGTCAAGACTCAAGAGCAATTGAGAGCAGAGGACGTCCGTCCAACCCAGGAGCGCCGGCGGAGCCTGCCTCATGTCCAGCTTCCGGCCGCGTCCGGCTCGTTATGCGTCCGACTACATTTGAACAAGACAGCTCAATTGAGTATAAATCTGATGTCTCCTGTTCTTTCCAAGGATGGCTCCAAGGCCGGCAGTCCTCCGCCTTGGAGCTACCTTGCACGCCTGCAAACAGTGCAGGTCCCCGTCGCGGGCATGGCATGCGGGACGACACCAGTCAACGCATTACAGCTCTGTCTCCAGAGCTGTGCTTTTATGCGAAAAGACGAGCAGCTTCGAGCTGGATATTCAGCTGCACTTTCCGGGTACTGGCCGTCAAGACAAGTAACTCGATCGTGCCAGGCACGCGATTGAGTCCGGTGACTGCTGCGTCTGGGCTTACTCCAACCTGTCGCCCTCGGGCCCTTATATGTCGCCCCAAACCGCGGTCGACTTTCCTCTTGCCTTGCCACTCCCTCATCAGACGATACGACCGTCCATGATGAGGTCCCCCCCGGCACGCTCTGTTCTCCGTCACCTCTTCTTCGTCAGCCGGATCGCTCTCGTGCTCTCTCTCTTGCCGACCGGACTCGCGGCACCATTCCGAGAAGCGACGCAGGACGCCCTCAACGCGTTCAGAGAGAACCTCGAGGTGATAACATCTGACTTGTCGACGGTGTGTCACTTCTTGGCCCCCGCTAGCATCGTAGCTGAACGGCAACGACTTGAGCAGCCCTTCCTGCCCTCTGCGAGCTTTGCTTTGGGTGGGTTGCATGGTTTGGGACGAAGGGTACGTGGACTACGTACTCGCATTCCCAATGCAGAAGAAGTCACCCAAGCTCACCCTTGTAACAGAAAACACAGAGCCCTCTTGCATACAGGGCCGAGACCAGAGATATACTGTACCACCTGACCGTAGCCGAGGTGCGCTTTGACCTTTCGTTCAGGCGTTCACCGCTCCATGCTGAAAGTTGGATATCTTCTGGGTCTGCAGATTATAGTCACCTGATGCTCTTTGAAACATAATGTCTTCGACTGTCACGATTTGACGACTTTGACGACAATTCCTCTGAAACTCTCGGTGATGCCTTGCTGGCCCCATGCACTGGCTGAGCTCACGAAGCTATCACTTTGGTGAAGTCCTCTGTTCTGAACAGACTTGGGAAAGCAAGCCGGTCAACACTGTGCGGTGCTACTTGCAGCTGTAGACTTCCAATAAGCCTCGTCGAGCGACCGTCGGCGCGTTGGGCGCTCTTTTGAATGCTTCTATCCGTTGCATGCTTCCAGGGAACCGGAAGCAGACCAGAAGCAGAGATACCGAAGACAGTTTCTGGCAGCCCAAAGAGTTTCTGTCGCACTGGGAACTTCTTATCAGTGCCATCAGCGGCGAGAACGTCTGAATTGATGTCGCTTTGAATGCACAGGGATGCCTGCTTGGCGAGACTGAAAGGGGCCTCGAAAGCCGCCGCCGAAAAGTCTGTTTGGAAGCAGTCGCCCAGAAGTTGTCCAACGAGTGAACGCTTCGCATGACGCACCTCAATCAGCGATTTGTTTGCCGCAAAGCAGAGCCCACAACCTCAACGATTGCGTGCTCGCTGTGTTCTCCTCAAAAGCACCATCCAGCCTCGCGCTCTCCATCGTTTCTCCCATCACTCAGCTCATACAATATGTTGCGCTCACACTGATCTGTTCTGACTGCTTTCCCCCTTGCACAACCAGTCGCACGACGATCGCTTACTGACATTCGCTCGCTCATTGTCTCTTCGCTCTCTATCCGCGGAAACTCGCTTTTCTCTTCCGCGGCGCTTCCCGCTCATCCCTTCGCATGACTCGTTCTCGCTTCGGTTTTGAAGCGCCGACGGATCCTTATCGGGTACTTGACTCGGGTACCTTTCAACAGCGGACTTACCAGGCTTAGATATTTTCGAGCTTACTACTGTTCTGGTGGGAAGCACAAGAACCGCACGAAAAAGTGCGGTAGGC
Source organism: Basidioascus undulatus (assembly GCA_000826855.1). NCBI lineage: Eukaryota > Fungi > Basidiomycota > Geminibasidiomycetes > Geminibasidiales > Geminibasidiaceae > Basidioascus > Basidioascus undulatus. The sequence continues at coordinate 6,668 of JTLS01001036.1, read as the reverse complement.
GGTGGGAGCGGATATCGGCCAGGATGCGGGCAGTACACAGATCCCCCCTTGATCAGCAGGCCAAGCATTCGTGGGTGTTCGACCGCATGCCGGGATCATGCGACTGCCTGCGATAGGGACCTTGACAAGTCGCTAGTCCTAATTCGCTCCTATCGGCTCATTCTTAACTACACCTTTCTTCCCACCCGCTAGCGAGCCACATCTTCATCCCAGTTCTCATCTTCTTTCGCCTTCATCTGCTACTCTTTCGCATACAGTCGCCATGCACATCTCGAACGACCTCTACGAGTCCTTCCCAGGCCGCACCGCACAGCCTTCGGGTCCAAGTCCTCTAGCTCCGCTGGGTCACACCGGAGCGCCCCGTGTGCTCGACAACGTCCTCGAGGCTATCGGCCACACTCCTCTTATCGCTGTCAACCGCATCCGGGAGGAGGAAGGCCTCAAGTGTCGCCTGCTCGTCAAGGCCGAGTACCTGTCCGCTGGAGGCAGCATCAAGCAAGCTCACGTTCATCTGTTGCAGTACGACGCAATACCGTTCTCATCCCGCCTCGGCGCTTTTTCATTACAGAGACCGTGTCGCCCTGCGTATGATCGAGGCCGCCGAGGCGGAAGGGAGACTGACGCCCCGCTTGAGCTGCATTATCGAACCCACCAGCGGGAATACCGGTGTGCTGTCCGCGAACCTTGAGAGAGCCGGTTAGGGTCGCTGAGACGGGGGCGGGTTTTAAGGCGTCGGTCTTGCGCTGGCCTGCGCTGTGAAGGGCTACCGCTGCATTATATGTCTGCCGGAGAAGATGTCGCAGGAGAAGGTCATCGCGATGCGGGCGCTCGGTGCTGAAGTTATTCGAACGCCGACCAGTGCCCCTACCCACTCGCCTGAGAGCAATATGGGTGCGCCTTTGTCTCCCTTGTGTTTGTCCCATGTGTGCCTGATCAGACTTCGTCGAATCGTCCCCCAGGCGTTGCTGCGCGGCTTGTCAAGGAGATCCCGCACGCCGTAATCCTCGACCAGTTCGCTAACGCTCAGAACCCGGCCGTTCACGAGTCTTCAACGGCTCCCGAGATCCTGGACGCCCTCCGCGCCACGTACGGCCCAGCAGCGCGCGTGGACGTCGTCGTCGGCGGTGCGGGGACGGGCGGGACGCTTTGCGGCCTCGCGCGTGGCCTACGCAGCAGGACAGGGGAAGACCTTTTCGTTCTCGGTGTAGACCCTGTGGGGAGCACCCTTGCGCTGCCCGAAAGCCTGAATGGTCTCGGAGCGCAGCCATACGCTCTCGAAGGTACAGCCGTTTCCGCCGCTCCCTCTCCCGGTTGTTGGACTGACCCCTCATACCCGTTCTTTGCCTAGGTATCGGCTTCTCCGACTTCTGCCCTGCAAACCTCGACCACTCGCTCGTCTCCTCCTGGATCAAAGTCTCCGACTGCGTCGCGTTCGCGACCACGCGACGCCTCATCCGCTCGGAAGGCCTGCTCGTCGGCGGCAGCAGCGGCGCAGCCATGGCTGGGGTTCTCGCGTGGTTGCGCGAGACCAAGGAAGGACGGCGCATTGCGGAGACGGAGGGGAAGAACGTCGTCGTCGTTCTGCCGGACGGCATTCGTAACTATTTGAGCAAGCCGTGGGTGGTGGAATAGTCTCAGGAATAGCAGTCTAGCGTTTGGCAGCACGTACACTTCTCCATCGTTCTAGTTTCCTCCTCTTTGGCATTCCTTTTTCAAACGGCCCTTGCACGGCTGTACATCTAATGAGTGTTCAGCAACGTCAAGGCAAATCAAATTGAATATGTTTCGTTCCTTCTCGAGAACTTCGTTCTATGCTACTCGGTGTGCGTAAGAAGCTCTACAATGACCACCTGCACCTCAAGACGATGGAGATGAAACCTTGCCCGCATCGAAGCAGTCATCGGTCAGCCGGTCACACTGCACGCTCGAAAAGAACCGTCTATTTTGCGTTGAAAGATGCGATGAAGATGCGACATGCTACGTTACTTGATGCAAAGCACTAAGCGTAAAACAGTACCTTGGGTTCGTGCAAAGTATTATCCTAGTACTTAGCTCCCTTCACGCTCCGTCCCTAATCCCTCTTCAACGAGTCCGACGTCGCCGTCATCCGCCTGGCCGCTCTCGGGCGTTCCGAAGCCGAGCTCTCCGCCGCCTGCAGCTCGTCCTCCGCCTCCTCCTCGCGCTCCTCCCGCCTGAGCGGCTCGCGCTCCCCGCGTCCATCGCCCCGCGGCGCGCGCTTCGCCTGCACCGCGTCGTCGTCGTCATCGTCCGACGCCTCCCCAATCTCCCACATCACCTCCTCCTCGTGGCCCGGCGTGCCGACGCCCCCGGCGCCCCGGCTTGTGCCCAGCCCGAGCTCGATGTCGGCGTCCTCCCGGTGGAGGCGCAGGCGGGTCGTGGAAGGTGAGGCGGCTGGCTTCGGTCCGCCCGGGCCCGCGGCGGCTCCTGTTGCGGGCTCAGGCTTTTTGGAGGAGAGCAGGAAGACGCCCGCGAGGAGGATGAGGATCGAGAGGGAAATGCACCAGAGCACCCAGGCTTTGAAGGCGCCCAGTTGGTCCATAAAGACTGCGCGGGAGGGGCGTGAGTCGTCAGCGGCGTCTCGTTATGTGTGGTCAGGCGAGAGCGAAGACGTACTAAGCGTGTTGACGAAGCCGACAGAGGTGTACACACCGTAGAAGATGGGAACTACGATGGTCGTATCGAACATGCTGAGGCCTGGTGGGAAGCAGATGCGTCAGATTCAGGGCGGGAGTGGAGGATATAGTTGGGTTCCCTACCCTTGTTGAGACAGATAATCTGCGAGACAGCGGTGATGGCGAGGAGGATCACGGTGATAATGAAGAGGGGATGCAGGAACTGAAAGCAAGTTGCACATCCAGGTACGAGCCAAAAATGGAGATTGCGAATGAGGGTTCCTCACCTGGTTGGACGACGAAGAGTGCGACAGCTGCGTTGCGATGAGCTTGACCCTGTGCTCCCGCATCCCATCCTCAGCAACCCACTTCCCAAACCGAAATCGCAACAAGAACCAACTCACGTCGCCTTGGCCAAGATCAAGCACTCGCTCGCGAGGAGCCCGCCCTCGACAGCCCACGCCATGCCCACGCCTTTCTTCAGCTTGCGCTCCTCCATGCCGTCCGTCCACCGCTCAAGCGTCAGGCGCAGGCGGACGCGCAGGTCGCTCCACATGCGCAGGGCGCGGCGGAAGCGGCTCTCCGTGGGAGGCGCACGCGAGTACGAGGGCGGAACGGCCTCCTCGTCTTCCCGGTCGCGCACGATGTTCTCGAGCTCGATGACGGTGAGGTAGGAGGTAGTGGTACCGATGAGGAGGATGAAGAACCTGTATGCAAGGGTAATTAGGAAGCGCAGGGAAGGAGGGTCTGAGTGGGTGACGGCGTACCAGACTAGCCAACCCGCGCGGGCCCAAAGCGTCTTGAGGATATCGAGGTCGAGCGCGTCGGACAGGCCGGAGTTCACACTGCCGAAAGCGACAATGCCGACGACGCCGAGAACGATGAGTAAGGTGCCCTGTTCGTGTAGAAAGTTTCAGTCAGACCGAAAGGGATGAATACATGAATATTGCAAGCGGACCTGGATGTCGCGGCGGGTGATGGGCGTGCCGAGGAGGAGGGACGCGAAGAGCGCGTTGAAGATCAGGCTGCTTGAGCCCAGAGGAGCGACCCACTCTGGAGGTGGAAATATAAAACATTCATTAGCTTCCTCAGAAATCAACAAGGCGGGTAAGGACGCACCTGCTCGCATGTACTCCAGAGCGAGCGTAGACCCGAGGAGCTGCGACAGGATGTACAGACCCATGCCCGCACACCTGCAGCCACCGCATTTCCATCAGCATCGCCCTACCTCACCATTAGCACAGCTGATAATCACGGCATACCATAATGGTCTCAAGTAGTCCGGTCGGCGGCTTCCTTTTGGTCGGCCTTGATTTCGCAGCTGTGGAGAAGGCACGGGTAAGCGGGCCGTCGTCTGGCGGCGCAAAGAGGGCGACGACGTACGTGGTCGTATTGAGTCAGATTCAGGCCAGCAGCGTTCATTATGGAAGCGCCAATAATGATGAGGAAACCTATTAGGAAGGATCCCTGGACGCGACGAGTTAGTGAAACGAGCTTCGACAGGGACCAGGGGCGTGCACATCTTCCTCCTCCTCGCGCCTGCTCAAGGCACAGAGATGACCATATTGCAGAGAGAGCGAGAAACCAAACCTTGCTCCTGAATACCTCCAGTGGGTCCCTCAGGTGCAAATAGACTCACCACAGGCGAGCGCCCTGCTGCAGTGGGGAGATCATCCACCGGCACCGGCAGGTCCAAGTCGACGGGCTCATCCACCGGCAGGTCCTGCGCCGGAGCGTTGTCGTCTACAGGCTCGTCGACGTCGTCGGCCAAGTCTATAGCATCGTCGTATTCCGCGGTGTCGGCCATGTTGGCGCCGAGTCGAATGAGAAAATGAAGGTTGATGAGCAAGGAGGAAGGGCAAGGACTCGGTCGAGTGCCCTCAGTCAGGCGCTGCCGGCCGGTTGGGCGCTCTCGTCCGAACCTCAGAGGCTGATGTACAGTTTGGGGCAGAATCAACCAAATTAGTGATTTTGCCATTTCGTGCAGAATGGTGTTAGAACTTGGCCGGGCCGTTCCAAACCGCCGGACACACTCAGCACGCGCCTTCGCCCTCCCCGACCCTCACTCACCCTTGCTCACCCTGTCCGTTCACAACCTCGCTCTCGCCGTTCAAACAACCAGACTCGCTATCGCACCCATCGCAGCAGCGCAGGCGCTCCAGTTCTTCTCGACTGTGCGTCCAGCCAGCCTGCGCGACTCTCGAAGCCCTCAGCAGACCCGCATCCTCGCCGCGCAGTCTCGCCTCGCTCTCGAGTGATGGCTTCCAACGTTTTGGCCGGTCCCCCTCCGCGCGAGTACGCCCAACCGCCGCCTGCCTTCCTCCAGTCGCTCTCCTCGCACGCGCACCAGACTGCAACGCCCTCAGCGCTCTACCGTCCGCTCCAGATCGTCGGCAAGGGTGCGTACGGCAGCGTCTGGAAAGGCGCGCACATCCCCACCGGCTTCGTCGTCGCGATCAAGGTCATCGACTTTGACATCGCCGGCAGCGCCGCGGGCATAGAGGAGGACGTCGCCGACATCCAGCGCGAGGTTGCGCTCCTCAGCCAGCTCCGCGATGCCGAGGGCAAGAACATCACGCGGTACTATGGCTGTCACCTCGAGGGGCCAAAGCTTTGGATTGTGATGGATTATGCGGGAGGTGGGAGCGTTAGAACATTGGTACGCTGGCTTATCGAAAGTGATGTGCTGGGGTGCGCGGTACGCTGAAGGAGGCGTGCGGGGAGCAGATGAAAGCTTCGCCGAAGCTCGAGGAGAAGTTCGTCGTGCTCATCGTGCGAGAGGTGCTGGTCGCTCTGGCTTTCCTCCACAAAACCGGTATCATCCACCGTGACATCAAAGGTCAACTTTCCTCAGGAGCCAGTGTTTTCAGCCGGAAAGCTCATGCCGAGGGTCCTTACAGCCGCCAACATCCTCCTCACGACCGCCGGTCGCATCCTTCTCTGCGACTTTGGCATCAGCGCCTCTCTCCCCTCCGCGAACTCGAAGCGCACCACCTTCGTCGGCACGCCGTACTGGATGGCGCCGGAAGTCATCGCCGAGGGCGCATACTCGGGCAGCGGCCGCGCGTACGACACGAAAGCCGACATCTGGTCGCTCGGCATCACAATCATTGAGATGGTCGAGAACTGCCCGCCGTACGCGGACCAGGAGGGGATGAAAGCCATCTTCCTCATCCCGCGCAGCCCGCCTGCGCGCCTGTCGGACACGGGCCCGTTTTCAAAGGAGATGAGGGAGACGACCGCGGCGTGCTTGCAGATGCTTCCGGGCGATGTGAGTCTGGTTGAGCTGGGTGTTTGAGGATCTGCGTTCAGTGTGAGAGCTGACTGGTTCGTGTGGTGCAGCGTCTCTCGGCGGAGGAGATGCTCAAGACCAAGTGGCTGAAATCCGCTGCGAAAGTGCCCGTCTCCAACCTCCGCGAGCTCCAGGCGCGGTACGAGACGTGGCAGATGCGCGGCGGACAGCGGACCAGTATCGCTGGTGAGGTGTGGGGCGACGAAGACGACGAGTCCGCGAGGCTTCTTTTGAGTGTCCTTCTCTTTTGGCGCTGACGCATGGGCTTCACAGGGAGGCCACTTTCAACGTCAACTATCAGCGCATGAGTGGCTGGGACTACTCGGTGCGTCGGGATTGCGCTGTCCCAGCCACTGATGCAGCTGATAAATCTTCTACAGACGCTCCGACCGGAGGAGACGGAGCCACACAGTTCGCTGGAAGGTGCGATCTTTGCTCAGCATCGCGGATGTGCAATCGCTGACCCAGCGTACCTTCAGACCTGCGGCCAGCACAAGTCGGCATCGCGCCCCGCAATCGGCTCATGCGCATCTTCGACGACCCGAACGCCGAAGACCCTGACGACTTCCCCTTCATGGGCGGGGCGTTCGGCCAGTCGCGCGGGCGCGGCCTGACCGTCTCGATACCTGACTATGGCGCCGAGCAAACTGTGCGGCAGATCGACCTCGACGCGGCGGCGGGTATGGGCATGATCGACCTCGACCTCGCCGCGGGCGACGGCGGCGGCGGCGGCGGCGGCGGCG
>JTLS01001035.1:0-11137 GCA_000826855.1 Basidioascus undulatus | reverse complement strand
CTCGACGACCTGATCCTCACCTCCTCCCTCATCAGAACCCCCGGCCCTCCCCCCGCGTTTTCCTCGAGCTCCACCGCCAAGTCATACGCCTCCGCGAGCACCGCGTCCGTCAGCGGGATGTTGTGCGCCGCGAGCGCCTGGATCACGTTGCGCACGCGCGTGAGGGCGGTGCGGGTCGCGGGGGGGATGTCCTGCCCGGTCCATTCCCTCAATCAGTCCGCTGTCCTTCAGCCCCCCCTAAGCACAGAAGCTCCGTATCGAAACACACAGAAAAGAAAGAAGGGGGTGGCGAGGGGGAAAGGCAGACGAACATCATTAACCCCGCTATACACCCCCTCCGCCTCGAAGCCCTCCCCTTCCGCGCCGCCCTCCGCACCCCCCGCGCCATCCTCGCCGCCCCCGGAGCCGGGGACGTGCATAGAGATCCAGATGTACCCGTTCAGGCCGAGGATGAGGTCCACCCCGCAGGGGAGCGTGTGGAAGTGACTCTTCAGACGGCGCACGAGGGCGGGGGAGACGGTGGTTAGGAGACCGTTGCGTAACTGCGCCTCGCAAATCAGCTATCTTCCGCGGGAGGAGGTGGGGAAGTGGGAGGGGAGGAGAAGAAAAGGGGGAAAGAGAGGAAAGACGCACCTTCCCGTACCGCAACGACCGCGTATGCAGCGACATCGCCCCGTCCGCAAAGAACGCCTGGACCTCCGCGACGAGGAGGTCGCCCTCGGAGAAGAAGTTGCGCATCTGCAGCTCGTCGGACTCGAGTTTGCGGCGCTGTTCCATTCCTCATGGGGGTCAGTTTGGGGCTCGCGGATTCGGAAAAGGAGGCTTCGAGGGGGAATGGAAAAGGAGGCAGGGAGGAGGGTGGAAGACGGAAGGGAAGGGGACAACCCACCTGCACACCACCAGGCAAGTTGATTGAGCTGAGCATGAGCACTGCGTCCTGGCGCGAGTAGGCGTCGACCTTCCACCGCTTAGGGCCGACCTCGGTGATCCGGCCCACGACGAGGTCGCCGACTTCGGGGTTGTACCTTTTCGTCCCTCCGCCATGCTCAGCCAGACCATTCTCTTTCACATCCGAGGAAGGAAGGAAGGAAAGAAAGAAGGAAAGAAAGAAGAAAGAAGGAAGAAGAGGGATACGATGGGGAGAAACGCACCTCGTCCGCAACGGTCGCACAGACACAAGCTTGTTCACCCTTTCTACCAAGCCCGGCACGCTCGCTACGACCTTGTCCTCGTCGACGTACGTGCCGTGTCCACTGTCGTCCGCCCCCCGCACTATCAGCATCACCCAGCCCACTTCCCCTCCCCTTTCCTTCTCCTCTCCCCAGCCCCCGAAGCTATCAGACGCACCGCATAAAAGCCGTAGCACTAGTAATAACCTCCCCAGGACTAGTGAGCTTCGAGCTCCCCACACCCGCATCGTCCTCGTCCTCCAGGTCAAGGTCCATCTCGATCTCGGGGTGCTGTCGGACTGCGGAGGGGTACGGGTCTTCGGGAGCCGGGAGGGGCGGGAGGAAGGTGAATGCCATGATGCGTCGGGAGTGGAGGGGAGAAGAGGGGCGGTAGGGACGAAAGGAGGTGGGAGGGGAGGGAGATGGGAGATGGGAGGGAGGAGGTTTCTTGCCGCGAGCGAGAGAAGAGCGCACGTGGCTGACTAAGCGAGGTTGCGTAATGAACGAAGAGAGAAGACACGTCGATTCCAGCTGCCTTCTCTCATTCTTACTTCTGAAGTACATACGTCGTGTTTGGAAACAAATTAAATGCCCACTCTTTACATCTTAATCAACTACCATTCCATCTTCGAACGTTGAGAGATCGAGGCCGTCCACTGGCAGAGGCTCGTCGACGCGCAGGTCCAGAATGTCTCACCCCGACGCGCCTGAAAGTCCAGCAGCGTGCCTTGCGCCAGCGCGTCCCACCCACCTTGCATTGCAGCCTCCCCTTCTACCCCCTCTTGCTTTCCTCCCCTCACCATCCCTCCCTCCTTCTACCCTTCTTAACCCTTCATTCTACCCGCCATGTCCACCCCCGCCAAGACCAACTTCGGCGCGCGCGAGCGGCCGGACACGATCTGCTTGTTCGACGTGCGTCTTCCTCGTTTCCTCCCGGTTTCGCACGTGGCTGATAGAGAAGAGGAGGGGTAGGTGGATGGGACGCTTACGCCTGCGCGTTTGGTGCGCTCTCTTCTTGTTTTTTGAACGTAAGAGAAGGTGGGAGCTGATGTGTTGTGGGACCGGGATGGGACAGACGGCCAGTCCCGAGATGCACGACCTCCTGCGCGAGCTGCGCAAGAAGGTCGTTATCGGCTTCGGTGCGTCTCAAGTCCCCGACTATCTTTCCTAAATCGATCGTGCTTAATGGTGCGAATGCGCGCGGGCAGTTGGCGGCTCCGACCTCGTCAAGATCGCCGAGCAGCTTGCGGTCGTTGGGCAGACTGGTGCGTCTCGAGGCCTGCTCGCTTGTCTTCCCTCCCATCCTCTGCCTGCTGTCCCGTCTCCTTTATGTTCCAATCCCTCTCCTCCTTTCTCTCCATCCTTCCCCCCTGCTCCTCTCTTCCCCTTCTCCCCTGCCTGCCCCTTTCCTGCACCCTCCCCCTGGCCGCGTCCCCCCCCCACTTCCCATCCCACTCCCTCTTCCTCTTCCTTTGCCATCTCCCTTTCCGCGTTCCCATTCACATTTCCTATTCCTTTCGCGCAACCGATACCACTTACCTTTCTGCCCGGTATTGACGCCCCCCTCCCTCGCAGTGACCGACAATTTCGACTACGCCTTCGCCGAGAACGGGCTGACGGCCTACCGCCTGGGCACCGAGCTTGCCTCGCAGAGCTTCATCAAGCACCTCGGCGAGGAGCGGTACAAGCAGCTCGTCAACTTCATCCTGCGCTACCTTTCGGAGATCGATGTTCCCATCAAGCGGTGCGGCCCAGTTTCTCGATCCCCTCCCACTCCTCCCGCTGCTTGATGATGGGCGCTTGGTGATGGACGCTTGATGCTTATTGCGTGTGGGTATTGGGAACAGCGGCACCTTCGTCGAGTTCCGGAACGGGATGATCAACGTCAGCCCAATCGGGCGGAACGCTTCGTATGTCTCCCTTCTCCTTCTCCCCTCCGTCCTCCTTCTCCACATCTCCTCGGTCCTCCCCTCCTCCAAGCTAACCTTCTCCCCTCGCCTCTAGTGTTCAGGAGCGCCACGATTTCGAGGCGTACGACAAGGTGCGCCCTCCCTTCACAGCTCCTTCTTCCTCCCCTCCCATTCCTTTCCCACCCCCTCTCCTCCTCCACTCCTCCTTCTTCCCTCCTCCGACGACGGCCCATTCGACGACGATGAGGTTGTTTCCACACTGGATTGCTTATTTTTGGAGAGGATGGATGGGCCAGATCCACAAAGTCCGCGCCAAGTTCGTCGACACGCTCAAGGACAAGTTTGCCGACCTTGACTTGACGTACTCGATCGGCGGGCAGATCAGCTTTGATGTGGTGCGTCCCACTTCCTCATTCGCAATCCCCATCCCCGTTCCCATCCCACTTGCCCACCGCCCTCCCTCTTGACTGATCCTGGGCGTCCACAGTTCCCTCGGTAAGAGTCGAAGGAGAGGAAAATGGATGTGGGGGAGCGGCAGAAACTGATCTTGCGCGCATCGGCAGCGGCTGGGACAAGACCTACGCGCTACGGCATATCGAGCACGAGGGGTTCAAAGAGAGTACGTCGCCTTCCTTCCTTCCCCTCCCCTTCTCCCCACCTTCGCTACCTTCTCAAGTTACTGACCTCCCTTCCTCACCGACAGTCCACTTCTTGTTCGTCTCCTTATCCCCCTCCGCCTTATGATCTCCCCCTCTCGGCTCTTCCTCTCCTCGTCTCCCTCTCCCTTCCTCGTCCCTTCTCGACCTCCGCTCTCCCTCTCTCCTCCGTGCGAAATGGCATGGCGTGTACTGATGCGGTGGGGTGGAACAGCGGCGACAAGACCTACCCCGGCGGGAACGACTACGAGATCTTCGAGGACTCGCGCACAGCGGGCCACACCGTAACGAGCCCCGAGGACACGGCGCGCATCTTGAAAGAGCTGTTCTGGTGATCGCTCCTCTTGGGGTTTTCATGTTGGGTTGATGGACTATAAAGATGCGAAAGAGGGCGGGGGAGGGTACTTTATGCACGACTTCTTTGTGTTATATTCGGGTCGGGGAGGAAGGGATTGCATATACCATGGGTTCGCGCTGGTCGAAAGGCTGTATGTGATCAGGGACTGCAGGGTCTGTGGTTCGTTCGCACTGCCCCTGGAGCCTGTCGTCTGAACCTCGACGCGACGACCAACACCATTCTCCATCGCTTTCGTCGCACGCTCTTGCATCTTGCTGTGATGTCGTGCATGAGCTTGAAGCGCAAAAACCGAGATCTACCTCTCCCGCTGCCCGGCTGCCGTTTCCGAGCATCTGGCAAGCACATTCCACATCCAATTCAACCCTCCCGACAAGGCGAGCTTTGGGTACCTTACGACTTGAGCTTTGCATTTAATTTTCTGTATCGACCCGTCGCAATCACGCTCCACAAATCTATGTACTGAATCGGGTGATGCTCGCTGCACCATGCTGCCAGACTTTGCGAGTGCCTCTGACGAGTAAGTGTTTACTATAACGGTTTCAGGCAAGTTAAATCGATCTTTAACCAGGATTTTGATCCATCTGTACCCATGCGTGGAAGGTCGAGGTTGAAACAGCATGCGGCGCGCAATTCGCACAATAACATCTTCCGCACATTGGCTCCTTCATCAGTACCACCATCTCCATCATACAAACCCCCAGGTCGACTGAATCGTAATCTTCACGGTCCACGCTCGAGACAATGGGGCCATCACATGCAGCGGTACCCACCCGACCGCCTTCTTCAACCCCTGCACGTCCACCCCGCCCAGGGGCAGTTCTTTCCCTCCGAGCGACCGTTTCGATCTTGGTCTGGTGGGCCCTTACGCCCGTGACGTTCTGCATTTGGTTCATTTGGGCCATGGTGGATGCAGTGCTTGGGCAGTCTGGGATCTGCGAGCGTGGTGAGTGTTGTCGCATTCCTGGGCAATGCGGCTATCGCGTGGGGCGTGCTGCGTACTCAATAGTCGACGACAGACGAAGGAGAGGATTGGGGACAAGTACAAGCACATGAAGGAGGACAAGGCCGCCACCATCGCCATCATCTGCCGCTTCCTCCAGCTGCAGCAGGCCGGCGCAGTCGCCGCATTGTCGCATCGTCTCCGCCTCGATAACCATGCGTCCCTCGTCGCCTCCGTCGAGCTCGAGCTGCACCATACCCCTACTTCTTCTGGATCCGATACCCTCCGAATGTCGATCAAAGATATCCAGCAACACGCAGCCGCAGAACGAGCCGTCGCGCTAGCAGCCGTGCGGCGCGAAGTGTCGCTAGTGAAGGAGCGGATGGCCTTGCTCGGGGTGGAGCGCGCCATAATGAGACGGAATGGGTGGAAGGTTATCAACACAAAAGGGTGGATGACCTACGGTGAGTGTCTGTCTGAGTCTCGTGGCATATCTTCGAGCAATGGTTGAATAGGCTGGAAGGAGCAGTCGAGGGCACGGGGACTCGCCTGGTTGCCCACAGAGCTCTAAGTTTGGTGAAGAAGGGGGGACTGTCATCTGCTTCGGCAAGGAGGGCGAGGAGGGCTTTTTCGAGACTGGCACTGGGATCTCGGAGGGGCAGCTTGCTCGCGGGTTGCTCGGGAGCAGTTGATGGAGACGCCTGACGCTCCCACATTGAATGCATCTGAAAGAGATCTCTGAAAAGCCTTATATTTTTAGGGCAACGTTATTACAAGGTATAATTGCAGCTGGTGTTGGTCAGAGCAAAGCGCAACGCTCTAGCACGCCAACAACCATCGACTGGTTGTCGCCATAGATCGAATCAGTTGAGAATTTGAGAGGTAGGCTCACCTCTATTAAGCTTTACATTATCTGTAGTCTTATATAACACGGATACTGACATTGTTACACAGGACGAAGCAGACGGCTCTTGAACAAGGACCCGACATAGACTTTGCCTCCGCTCACGTTTTCAGTACGTCGTATCTACAGTATTCAAGATTTCGAGCTTTCCTCGGTCTGAAGTTTAAACTTTGAAGCTACAAAGAATGGAGCTAGATCTGGGGCTTGCATCGCGTACCCTGTTGCGCGTCGTCATGCTTCCACCGTCTCGCGCAATCGCTTGCTCCCGCCGCCAACGTCTGCCTCTTGAGCGGTATGCACTCCAGTGAGCACGTTAATCAGAGACGCAATATCTTTCAAGTATTAGACAATATCACTGAGAGGCGATGGCGTACCTTCCTCCGCCGCCTCAAAAAGTGTGCGAGTGGTTCAGCTTCCCTCGCAACTCTGGTTCTTAACTTCCCCTGACTCTTGGCTTGTGCCCATCGCACTCCAACCGATCGAAGTACGCCATGGTCGACACGCTCACAGACAGGGAGACTGCTGGAGTCCCTTCATCTCCGATCAAGCCCAAGTGGTTCGTTTCTCTCTCAGCCATTCCGTGCTCCGAGTCAGCAGTTTGCTGGATATAGCTAAAGGTCGACCTCAACAGGTACCGGTCTACTTTCTACAATGCCCTGATCTTGGGAATCTGCAATTTTCTGGCTCCAGGCAAGCGATCATACATAACAGAGCTGGAGTGAACGGCTGCTGACTGCTTGAGCTTGTGGGTGCAGGCATCTGGGGTGCGATGAATTCGCTTGTGAGGTTCCTTTCTACGCACCATCTCCTATAAACGTTGTTGCTTACCAAATCAAATGTGTACAGGGTTCCGGAGGACAACAGAGTACGCGCGTGACCTTTCCACATCCTCGTCCACATCCCTCTCGCTGAACTGATATTTTGCTTGGTCGCCCAGAGCCTTATCTGGTCAAGTCAGTATCCAGGATATCAGTGGTGCAAGTCAGTGTCTACTCGTTCTGACATTTCTGACCCTGCAGTGCCGCCAACGCCCTCACCTTCGGTTTGATGGTGGTGTCTTGCTTCTGTGCGAGTACGACGCTCTCGCTCTCATCCCTGTCCACACTTGGAGCTGAACGCGGATCGTGAATGTTAGGTCCCTTTGTCAAGCTTGTGGGTATAAAGGGGGCCCTCGTTTTTGGGACCATCGGCTATGCACGTACGCACCTGTCGTTTTGGGCTTGTCCCTGCGTGGACGTGCCGCTGACGGCTCACTCTGCTCACTCTTGTCACAGCATACGCCGCCGGGCTGTACACCAATAACCGGTACAACAACCTTCTCGTATAGCTTTGGGAACTTGGACTTATCTAAGCGTGCCAACCCACAGGTTCGGCACCGAATGGCTCGTCCTGTTCGGAGCAGCCGTTTGTGGAATCTGTGCCGGGATCTTCTGGATGGTGAGGGAATGGACGGCTTCCCACATCGTACTATGCTGACGCAGTTTATGTAAGGCTGAGGCCGCTATCGCGCTCGCGTATCCCGAGCCGAAGAACCAAGGTCGCTTCCTTGGCTTCTGGCTCTCCTTTAGAGTCTGTAGGTCCACTTCTCCACAACGGACCACGAAGTGGAGGCTGACAAGATGCGAAACGCAGTGGGGCAGATTCTCGGTGGTGCAATCAGCAAGTACAGATGGCTTGTACAGAAATCTCCGAATTTACGAAGTTACTGACCTGCCCTTGCTGAGGCAGACCTTGGCATCAATGCGAACAACAATCAGGCCGGGAAAGGTGTGTATCGCGTATATCTGCACTGTGTACAAGACTGGGAAACTGAAGCTCTGCCAACCACCTACAGTCTCCTACGTGGTTTTCCTGGTTTTCATCGCGCTGCGTACACACATTGTCCTTCTCTTCCCCTCATTCAGCGCACTGACCGCCAACACAAACACAGAGGCCATCGGGCCCTTTGCCGGACTGCTCCTTACGCTCCCCGTGAAACCCCTTCCATTGCCCGGAGATAGCAAGGCAGGGCTTCTGATAAATCGTGCCTGAGGACAGAACAAAGTCCAGCGCACCGACGGCGCCCAAGTCAAGCTCGCAATCCACAACTCGTTCAAGCACGAGATCAAAGCGACCGTCAAGCTTTTCTTCAGCCGCAATGTACCTTTTGCCACGCTTACAGTGGTAACGGTGTTGTGCTGATGTCTCCCTGGTCTTAGTTCCTCCTGATCGTGCCCCTCATTGCTCAAGCGGTGTACAGCGAAGCTGTCATGTTCACTTATCTTTCCCGTAACTCAATCCAATGCTGCACCGTTCAAAGCTTCTGACGCATTTTCTAAAATAGTGTGGTTCACTGTGCGATCAAGGGCGCTTGGATCGTTCTTGAGCGGAATTGTTGCGATCATCTCTGGCAACCTGCTCGGGGTATGTCCATGTTGCACTCTGCCAGTTGTCACACAGAACACATCAGTCTGATGGCCATTTGTTCCAGTATTTCCTTGACCGCAAGGCGATTTCACTCAAGACGCGAGCTCGCGCCGTTTTTGGCATCGTGCTGACGCTGCAGGGAGCCTGGTGGACCTGGGCGACCATCATAAACACCGGTGCGCACAACTGCTGGGGTTACAGTGGTTAAAAAACAAAGGCTCACGTTTTGAACTTCCTTTCTCAGAGTTCAAACGCACCAACCCCACCCTCGACTGGTCGAACGCCGGCTTCGGGCGCGGCTTCGCGCTGTTCATCTTCCTCGTCTTGGGCTTCCAGCTCAACTACCTCTACCTCTACTTCGTCGTCGGCAACCTCGCAAAAACGCAAGAAGAGGTCGTTCGCATCTCGGGCCTCCTGCGTGGCACAGAGTCCGCGGCGCAAGCGGTGTCTTACGGGCTGAACAGTCTCGAGGCGTTTGCTAGCGTCGGGGCGAGCAGCCTCAACTTCGGGCTCTGGGGCCTCAGTCTCATACCGGCGTGGTTGGTGGTGAGGCAGATCGGGGTCAGCCTCGGGGACTCGAAGGTGGAGAGGGAGCAGAGGGGTTCTGAAGAGACCGTCCAGGGCGAGGAGAGGTCGGCTTCCTGGGACGAAAAGGCCTAAGGATGTCGAATGGCGCGGCTGTTGATGCGATTTCACCTTTGTAAAGTCGTTTAAACCAGGATTATCCTAAGAAAGGGTATATTACAGACATAGATTTTAGTCAAAGTTTGGTGGCAAAGTTGCAGTCCCGGGTGTCGGAGCGAATGATTTGGCAAAACGACCGTCGTGGTGATGCGGTGTGGCCGATATATGGCGAGGCAATTCTGTCGGTCGACCCTGGGGAATGAGCCTGCTCCTTCAACCAGTCTCATATATGAATTCGGTAAAGTATGTAAGCGTGGGTTATGAAGGTGATGACACTGACGTAGGCTGATGGCGTGTCTCAAGGCAGCCCTGCATTGCAACGAGGAGCTGAAAACGACGGGCTGCGAACAAGCGAGCGCATGTAATACCAGTATGCAAGACAGCTAAAGTTTTGCCATCTTAAACGTGAAGTAGCTTTACTACAGTGACTATCTTATCGCTCAGGAACGGTAGAAGGTGGCAGGACGCAGACGGCCGCGTTTCGGTTGCGGTTTTAACCTACAGAGGTCGCACAGTATGTAAAGCTGCATGAAATGAAATGAACAAAAATATGAAAGCATCTTATACAGGAATCCTGCCTCACGACACCACCGCAAAGCGCGCGACGAACGCTTCCGACTCCTCATGTGTCGCTCACATTCGGAGGAAACGTCTCGTTCGCCGTGGGCGCCTTCCGTGCAGGCGTTCGATGCGGCGCGTGCCGCGGATCAGAGGGCGCGCCGGTAGACGGCGCCAAAGCAGTTCGTTTCGAAAGGGACTCGAGGCGAGAGGGCGCCGAGCGTTTGGCCGGGCGGGAGGGGGTATCCGGTCTCGGGAGCTGCCCACTTGCAAGAACTTTGCTTAGTTACACGCGCATCCTTCGACAAGTTCTCGGGCTTATCCCGCTCGCGTGGGCGTTACACCTCCGTGTTCGGGCCTTGACCTTCCCCGTTTTCATCCGCTCGAGATTACAACGTCGATCGCTGAATCTCCTACAACCGTACTCGTGACGAACTTGCCTTGCACATGCTCAGTCACTCGCATCTTCCCGCTCTCCGCGATTTTCATCTTGAAATTCTTCATTTACCCCAGAATCCCCTCCGCTGTGCTCTCAGCGCAATCGGCGGGCACCTCGCCATCTTGCGGCTCCAATCATCGGAGCCCGCAGATCATATCGATCCCCTTTCATTCTCCTGCCCATCCCTCAAGGTGTACCGCCCACCCTTCTTCACGGCAGAGTCTGGGGTCGCTCCCGCTCATCCCTCTCTCGAGACGCTGGAGCTGGATTACTGGTACAACTTGGACATCATATCTTCCTTCATCACGAGTCTGTCCAGAAACGCTCTGCCCCGTCTTCGCCACGTACTCACACCTGTTAGTGTGCACTCTTCCATCCGGTCCCGATCGTTCCACGCACGAATATGTATCGCTTGCTATCCTCCTCGACAAGCTCGACATCCCCCTTGTTGGTAAAGATGGAACGGAAATGCGCATCAGGTTGGGTCAAGAGGCGGAGAACCACGCTTAGCATCCTTTTCTTCATTGTCCTATCGATTTGTATGTGTATTGGCGTATAGGTTGTCGTACGAAATGCTTCCAGTGTTTTACGCATATTCTGCACGTTTCGCGGTCTGTCGCAATGGCCAAGTCTTGTTGGTCAATTGTGACGCGAAGGAGAGGCTGGTGTACCATAAGTGAATTGTCGCCTATGTATATGTACGTCTTTCTAGTATATAGTCAAACTATTGCCGATCGAGAAACGGGGATAGGAATCATCATCCCGCGTTGCGCGTGCGCACCCTGTAGAACGTCTACGCGCGTCACCTCGGCTTGTGCTCCTCTTGACCCCAGATTACATTGCTTGGAACAAAACATGACGTACACTAATAAATTCAGGGGGATGTAGAAACGCGAGATCTTGGAAGACTAAGAGTGGGTTGCAAGCTGGGAGCGCTACGTGGTCGTGATCAGTCGCAACACCCGAGTGCCGCTCTTTCGAGGGTCGTGACTTCTTGTGTCCTGTAAGCAGGTAATACCGTAGTAATGAGGCATCCAAGTCGAAGCAGTTGAGAAAGATGGGCTCAGCCGCCGCGGGACATGAGCGGAAAAGGCGAAATCCCTCCCCCAACCC
>JTLS01001034.1:0-11180 GCA_000826855.1 Basidioascus undulatus | reverse complement strand
TCGAGTCGGAGCTGCTCGCGCGCCAGGCTGCGCAGCAGCCCGTGCCCTTCTCCGCGCACTACTCGCCCTTCGGCTCCCCCACGCTCGCTCCTCGCCCGCCGCCCGGATTCGGTCCCGGTCCGCCCCAGCCGCCCCCGCCTGGCTTCGGGCCTCCGTCGCCACCGGGCATCCTGCAACAGCAGATCCCCCAGCAGCAGATCCCCCAGCAGCAGCAGCAGCAGCCTCCGCCGCGGCCGCCGACGCTGTTTCCTGCACTGCCCGGCCGCACGCCTTGCCTGCAGCTCAGCTCCGAGGATGAGGCGCGGATGCGCGCGCAGGCGGAGGCGATGGAGCGGATGATCCGCGACCAGGAGGAGGCGGAGGCGAAGCGGCGTCGCAAGGCGGCGAAGATCCAGGCGATGGTTCGTCTTCGCGTTTCCTTTTGTCACCCGTCCCGCGTCTCACCTCGCTTCTCTCAACACCCAGTCCAACTTCAACCACATCATGACCCCCTCCGACAAGTCGTACATCCTCCGCCTGCAGCTATCCTCCCTCGCGACGTCGGACCCCTACACCGAGGACTTTTACGCGCAGGTGCACAGCGCGCTCATGCGCCGGCAGCAGGGCGTCCTCAACGTCGGCGGCATGGCCGTCAGTGTAGCGGGCGGGTCCGGGCGTGGGGCAATGGGCGCCGGCGCGGTGCGGCGGATGCGCGAGCAGGTGGAGAAGATCGTGCGGAACCGGAAGGAGCGGGCGGAGAAGGGGTCTGAGTGTGCGTGTCCCCGTTTCCTCTTGCCCCTAACCAGATACTGAATCCTGGGCGACTGCGATTCGGTAGTCTCCCTCGTCGGCGCACTCGGCAAGACCTCCGCGCGCGCGACGTCCCGCAACCCGCGCCAGATGCTCCAAGTCTCTTCCCCCACGTCCTCACCCAGCCCCGCGCAAGCGGCTGCGGCCGCCCCGCCCACCGCGACGGACGGCGCGTCTGGCCTCGCGGCGCAGGCGGCGCTGGGCTCACTCGCTGCAGGGGTACGTGTCTTTCGCGTTCTCTGTTCATTCTTCTTTCCCACCAATACTGAAGATGCATCTCGCGGCATGGTACAGTCCGCTGCGGGTCCCCAGCCCGCACTCACGCGCCGCCAGGCCCTCGCCCAGGTCGAGAAGCTCTACGACGTCGTGCTCCAGCTTGAGCAGATGCGGCGGAACCAGCCGCCGCCTGCCGGGCCCGGCGGAGAGATCGGCGAGGCGCACGAGGAGTGGTATGTCACCCGATGTCACTTCATTTTGAAGATAAGAGGAGAAGACTGAATGGGGCTCCCCGCCGACGCAGGAACGCGACGTACAAGATCTTGCTGGACGAGCTGTGGAAGGGTCTGCGAGTGATGGACCCTCTCGAGCTTTCGTGCGTTCCGACTTTAGTCTTCGTTACTCCCGTCCCCATGGCTGACGACGAGCCCTCCACTCCAGCGACCCGCACCCCTTCATTTCGCTCATCGCCCTTCCCAAGGCGTGCAAGCTCCTCCCGCGCGCGCTGCGGCACCTCGATGCGCAGCAGACGCTGACGCTGCACACGCTCACGATCGCGTGCTTCGGCCAGCTCCTCCCGCTCCTCACGGGGCCGCGCGAGACGGAGGCGTTCCTCGGCGGCGTAGTTCCACCCTTCCTGGCGATGGTTGCCGGCGCGCGTTTGCGGCTCGTCGCGGGCATGCTCGCTCTGTTTGTGGAGAGGAACGATGTGCGGGAGGTGGCCAGGTCCAAGGTGCGTTGCACGGTGTAGCTGGGCGCGGTTCGGAAGGTGGCGGTGGTAGAGAAGAGTATCCTGATCTCAGAGGAGACTTTCACAGCCCGGTATCGCCTACCTCACCATCCTCCTTAGCCGCGCGGAGATCCTCAAGCAGTCGCCGGCGGGCGTACCCGACGCGCCTGACCAAGCGCCTGACGCTGCCGAGCTTTCGCAATTGTACATTTCTTTTCCCTTTCTAATATGTCGTGCCACCCCTTCCGGCTTCCCTGATTTCTCGACCCCAACAGCACGCAGATCTTCGACCTCTTCTTCTCGCGCCTCTCGAGCAGCCTCGTCTCGCTCTTCCCCTCCACGCGCTTCGCGGCGCTCGCGCCCTTCGGGCAGCCTGCGCGCCCACCCCCAGGCGTGAACCTCGACGCGGAGGACGAGCCCGTGTGGCGGTTCCTCGCCGCGCTCGCGGTCAACGCGGACAACGCGCAGCAGTCGGCGCTCGTCACCGAAGTCCGCGACAAAGTCCACGAGCAGGTCGTCGCTGCCACGCAGGGCTGGGTCGACGCCGAGTCGGGCGCGAGGAAGGTGCGTCGACTGTTCCAACTCTTGCTGCTGTATTCGCTCAGGCTGACCGGAATGTGCGCGGTTGGGTCAGATCACGAACGTCAACGTCTTCCTGCACGCGCTCGGCTTGGACAGCTCGCAGCTCGCTGCTTAGGTGGGATTTGGATTGGTTTGGACGCACATGAGCGTCAGTACGAAGGGCATGCGAATTAGCTTTATTTGCGCAATGCGCAGTGGGATAGGGTGATGTAGAGGGACTTTGGACGAGTAGGTTGGGCTCCGTGGGGCAATGGAGGGAAACTGCATGCCTAGGAAACGATCGAATATTGCTATTCACGACTTGGCTTTTCTGACTACGAGCAATGGGAACCAGAATGCATCAAAAGATCGATCAAGAGAACTTCAATCGCTTCAAGGGACACGTCAAAACTACGTTGCCTTTCTCTATTGAATGTTCACGACCGTGTCCCTCGTTATAGTCGAAAGTTAATCGCCATGGTTGTCCGCGAGCTTTGTAAGGACCTGCAGCAGACACGTAATGTGAACTATGTTCCCATTTCCAGATAGCATGGGATATTTAAGATCACTTACGCCTTGCGAGAACTTGCCAACATAGCAGGATTCGGGATGATCGCATCTGGGGTCCATGGCCGACCCAAACTTGCTAGTATCATCTGCGACATAACGTTGGATCGCAGCAAAACGCGCGTCGATGTCTGGTCCTCGGCTAAGGGTGATAACGTACGAGCCGTGCCTTTAGTGCGCAAGGAGTCCGGCGTCGGCTCGCCGGACGCTCGTGTTTCCTGGGGGGGACGCTTCGGAAGACGTTTTGGAATCGACTTCGACAGCAGGTTGGTCATTGCAGGTCATCACGCACTGGCGACGATGTACGCGGCGTTGCGCAGAGTGCGCAAGGATACCACGTCAGGTAGCGGGATAGCGGACATAGGGTGAGCGTTAAAGAAGAAATTGTGGATAGGATTTGCGAGCGGAAGAAGACGCTCAAGCCTGAGGCGTTTGCGAAGTGATTGCTTGTGTGAAATGACGGGGCGAGGCGACAGACTAGTGATGGTCGTCGAGTAGTTCCAGAAGAGCATTGCGACATTATATTGACGAGGCGCCGAAGAAGTATGAGAAATCTACATCTGAATTACAAGCTTACCCTCTTTATCAAGGTGCGGGTTCTCTGGAAGGCGTGAACTGGCAGTCTTCACTGATATTGTGTGTCGGCATCGAAGAGCCACGAGGCCCCCTTGCTGGCCATGCGCAAGATTTTCTGCGTGTTTTTCACAGTACTTAATAGAGGGTAGTATTCAAAGGTACTCTGGTTTCTATTACGAGGCCGACTTGTGAGACATCGCGCCATGCGTTGTCCTTTGGGCATCGATTCCGCATCACAAACTTTGTCCTGCCCTGCTCCATGACTCTTCGCCAACTTCCATCACATCAAACAAGAGACCATACAGACAACAACGCCGTCATCATGCCCCGTCGCGACCCTCCTGATGTCCCCCGCTACTCCAACTCGGGGGGTAAAGACCCCGAGCGTGTCGCAGCCGGCCTCATTGCAACAATGAACAATCCCCGCCGAAGCCAAGAGGCAAAGGAACGGGCCCAGGCGGTACGTATCAAGTATGGATTGCGATGTCATAATTTACAAGCTAAGCAAGCGAGTGCGGAGGGCTTGACAGAAACTGGAGCATATGGTTGAAGACCTGGACAAGGGCGAAGACGTGAACTACGTGGATAATAAGGACCCGGACACCGAGGAGAGGGAGTACAATCCCGAGGAAGATGATGTGCCGGTGGGTACCTTTCTGGAGGGTTCCGTTCCCTACTTGGAGTCGAAAGTGACAGGGTGTGTCTGCTGGGCAAAGGCTGCTGGTTTCGAGCAACTTCCCAGGGACGACGACTTCGACCGTCTGCCTGACCCGCTGAAGGAGGACGAATAGGCAGGCTACCTGCGAATTTGACGTAGCTTCGAGGGAGATCTGTGGATGGAATGGAGCGCTCTACCGCCTGTACTTTCAACCTGTTGTTCACGACACCGCCCTAGGCACATAGCCTGCCTCTTAAAACATAGCTGCAGTTCGATCTTTCGAGCAGGCGTAGCGTCACAATAAGATGTCGTAGCGTCACAAAATATGTTTACAGTACCCAGGTCGTTCCACGAAAAATTCCATCCCTCATGTCCGTCCCCAGTTCACAAGCGAGCATCGGCCTGCGCCTGTACGGACGCATGCAGAACCTAGGTCGGAAGGAACGTCCTCCCCTGCTCGATGAGGCCTTCCGTATTCTCTTTCCAGAGCGCGATGCCCCCAATGATGGCTGCAGTAAACATGGCGCATGCGAGAAGAATGTATAAGATCGCCCAGTCTTCCATTATGCGCCGCTCATCATCAGACGTGTGCGGTGTGTGCGGTAGAAGCGAAAGCAAGCACGTACATTCTCGACGCGAGCGGGCGTGTAAGGCGGAAAGAAGGCTGCAGTCCGACTGAGGAGTTCTTGGAGCGTAAATTCGATCCCGGGGGCCGTGTATGAGTTGATGGAGGACTGACCTCGTTCGGCTTGCGATAAACAAAATCATCGAGGACGTCCCCTGAGGTCGGTTGTGGAGACATTTAAGTCAGCTCAGTGTCGGGGTCCAGTACAGGGAGCTGCCCGACGCACATATTGGATAGAGACACAGCAGGACGCCGCAGAAGAGCACGAAGTACCTCAGAATATCAGCATGGTTCGCGAACCACAGACCGGTCATGAGACCTTCGGCGCAGAGGATGCTGAGGAACACGAAAGGGTCGCGCACGGCCCACATGGGCAAGAGGAGGAGGATTCCGATGACGAACGAGCAGGCTTTGGACGCGAGGACGTTGAATGCGCAGAGAACTGCCTCGGGGAAGCTTAGCGAAAGCTGTACTGGGAAAGATTGTAGCATGAGAAGACGCACTGAACGTGGCACCAACCGCACAGGTGAGGGGATACGCAAACAGCCGAGGTATGGACATGTGCAAGCCCACGAACATAGTCAGGCGAGGGGGCTCGAGTCGGGTAAGGCCACCAAGTTCCGGATCGATCGAGTAGCTTCGTTGGGCGTCAAGTGAGCTTGGCGATTGTATGGAGAGATTTTCAGGTGGTTGCGTACGAGAGGACTCGGGAACTCGTCAGTACGCCGAGGATGGCATGCCACATTTCGTGCAGGTTCGTGGCGAACATCTGAGAGTTCAGAGAGGGAGATTAAGGAGAATGAACGACTACGGCCTGGGAAGACTAGGTGGGCTAGCGCACCTTGAAAGGCCATAACACCTGCCGCACACCCAACAAACGCCATCCAGCTGCCAACACCACCGCGAAACTACTCGCAGCCCCGCTCGGATGGTTCATTTCTGTAGCCCCGAGAGTGTCTCAGTCGAACTCACATGCAAGCCACATATACCACCACGATCTGCTGCTGATTAGGCTCGAGCAACGCGTATGCCCTGGGACCGCGGTAGTAGAACGTTTGTGAGGGAATGGATGAGCTTGATGCGGTGGCGGTGGCCGACTCGGGAGTGATCGTGATAGCAATGGTGGAGGGTAGATTAGGAAAGAAGGTGATAACCGAGTAGCTGATGGTGACCACATCCTGTCGTGGTTGACTATGAAGCGATTGGACCAAGAGTCAGCTCTGTCAGTTGCTATAGGTGTTGCAGCCGCACTGCGTCGGTGAAATTGTGAGATCCTTACAAGAGTAGTTGGGTAGGGGTCGGTGTGTGCAGAATAAGCATCGCTGTAGTTGCATGGGAGAGAGATGTAAAGGAGGAAGACGCGCCGGAGGACGGACGTAGACGGTGGAAGGTGGGTCAGCACGGAGAACGGAGCGGAGACGGATAGACAGGCGGCTCAACGCTGTCAGTGCGGAGCGTCGCCGCGTTCACTTCTAGAAAACCTCCGTAATCCTACACTGATATTTTAGGACTGAGGCTTATGCCATTTTGTTTGTCTACAAACCTAGGACCTACAGCTGGAGCTGGATCCATGCGTTCATCATGTGCGTGCCGGGAAGCGTTTGTTCTGCCACAGCGCAGACAGAGCCGTTGGACCATGCAATAATGGCTTTGGTAACATGTAAGAATCTGCCACAAACCAAATTTATATGGTTCAAGTAGTGCATTGGCATGATGCAAAAGGGCTTCAACCGAAACTAGCCGCCCCGGAACTTCTCGTTGAGCGCGCCCCACCAGTCTTACAAGAACTCCGCCTCAAGCGGAAGAGCGCGCTTCTGACGACAGGCCAGGGAAAGCAAAGCGTCCTCGTGGGCCGGTAATGAGGAGCATCGCCGCACCGTGGCCTCCGTTCCCGAGCTCTGGTGCACCCGCCTCGTTAGCCTCCGTCGTCCCAACCACCAACTTGAAAGAATCTACCGTTGCTCACCCCTGTATGAACTCGCTCAAATCCCTCCAGTGGATTGAACTCCTCCCGGGAACCGAGAGCGGAGCCACACCTTCGCCTCCTTCAGCGGCAGGACCTGGTGTGACACGATCTCGTAGCGCGGCGACTGGATGGTGACGAGCCGGACCGCGGCTCGCAGCGCCTTGCGGGTGCAGTTCACGCCGTCCAGGTGCAGACCCAGCTCGTAGCCGAGGGCTACTGCGAACTCCTGGGCATTGGCGGGCGCCCACTCAGCGAACGACCGGATGTCCGGGAGTACGTCTACCATGTCCACGGTGGCTGGGAACGCGGTGGCTGAGCAGTAGAGCTTGTGGTTCGGCCAGTAGCGCCACTGGCACGCGATCGAGCAGTAGCAAGCTGTTCGCTCAAGAATTGGGTCAGTCTCTACACATATAAACATAACACGAAATCAAACGTACCGCACTTGCAGCGACCACAGGCTCGGAACTTGTGCTCCTCAGGCAGCTGCGTGGCTCCGTAGGACTCGAAGGGGAGGTGGGAAGAGGTGGACGAGGGCATGTTGATGATGGTTTCTAGACGTAGATATGTTTTGAGGAAGAGGAGAATGAAAGCGAGCGGGGGAAGTTCAGGCCGCTTTTCACACTGTGTGTACCCCTAACAATGTTTCGCGGGCGCAGGATGGCATGTTGTATGTTCACGTTGGTTCCTTGAGTGAGTCTGGCCTTGGTTGACGGACCTGAACGTATGCAGTATTGAAGTAAGACTAACTGACACCCATTCGGATTGGTGATCCATCCATACGAACAGCTCCACCGGGTATTCTCATTTCCATCCCCTTATTCGACATTTTAGATGGCGTAGGAGCCACAGAACATGAAGATCATCAGACGGTACAGCGCTCTCCATGCAAATCCTCACTGAGGACGAGGGAAACGACGTCACCCTGTTGAGTGGCTTAGTGGGGAGAACTTCCTGCCTGTCCCGTTCACGGCGGTCGCGATGGTGTATTGTGAGAAATGTGCAAATTTGCGCAGATGCAGCACTAGAGCTCGTCATGAACCCCCAGGACGAGTGGTTCTTCGCGCGTAGGTTTGTGTGCGGGACGGACAAGTCTCCCAAAACCCCTGCGGCCCATTGCTCCCTGTGCTCACAGCGTTCGCCCCTTTTCGGGGTGAAAATTTTCGTGGTCACCCCAGCCGTTACTGCTAGAAGAAAAGGTCATAGGCGTTTCTCCACAAGGGTTGCGGTCAAGCAGCCCGTCTCGTTGGTGCATCACGGGCAAACTGCGAAGCGGCGACGAACCCGCACATTATATGCAGCGCACATCTGCACTCGTGCTCATATCACCTCTCCAAAACGTAGGATGTGGTAAAAATATATTTAAGTCCCTTTGGTGCAAGCACAGAACAACAGTTGCAACCAATGCTGAGCGACACGTTTCCATAAAACAGCACTTTGCGAGGCCTAGACCTCGCCGCTGCGTACCACATTCTGATTATTGTCATACGTTACTGAGAACTTTTTGAATTGTTGTTCTAGCATGGAAAACGTCTCCACATATCTCACACTCTTTACATATGCCATTCACTCCTCTGCACTTTGTCCCCGCTACCGCGGGCTCGCTGCCATCGCTTATCAATTACTCCAACGAATGCATGCGGATGCCTTACCTTCTCCTCATAGAAGTCTTGTATGTTCCACTTCTTCAATAGACCCAGTCCAACGCCAAAACAGATATCCTTCTCCCTTCACGGCCAAAGCGAAGACGCACTCTTTGACGGCGTGGCGATTTGCATCTGCCGGCGCTGCTGCAGTCCAGCTTTCCGCCGTGCGCGCCAGTTGCTCGATCTGCTCCTTCGACGCGAGGGTGATTGCCCCGTAGATGTGCGGCGCTGCTACGGTGTAGAACGAGCGAGAGACGAGGCAGAGCGAAGCGAGCATGGTCGAGTCCCTCGGGTACGCGAGCGGGTGCGACGGCGCGCCGACTTGCCCGATTATGGGCCCGTGAATCTCGGCAGGGAGTTGCGGGCGGCCATTTTGAGCGTCAAGTGCGGCTGAGAGGGTGGTTCGAGTTGGAAACTGGTCGTCAGTAGGCGGTTAGAAGAAGCGATCAAGCCGTGGTGCGCGGGATGGTGGTGGTGTGTGACAAACCGGGCGTGAGGGTTGGTGCGTTGTGTGTGCGTTGTAGTACGGTCCGCTGCAAGTTGCCGTACGGAGATTCGTGGATCGATATCATGGAGTTCTGAGTGCACTCCGACTCTCCGAGCACTTCAAGTGCACTCGTGAAATTAAGTCCGACGCAAGCCCTGCACAAGAAAAGCCCCCCTCCGAGCCACAAACATGTTTAGTCTTACTTACCGTGAACGTGCCGTGGAAGTGGATAAGCCGCCACTGAACCCGGAAGAGGACGACAATGTGCTTCTACGCCTCTGTGGCTACGGTATATGTGTATGCGCGGATTCGGCCCTTGGATGTGCTCCGTAATTCATAACACCACCTAGCAAAAGCTGTAAGCTTGATGTCTCAGTGGAAAATAGAGGCGGCCATGGAGCTCTGCATCCACATGCAGTCACAGCGGCTTCTACTGCCGTGTGTCCTGGTCTACGCTGCACCTCAAGAGCGGAAACGTCAAAGACAAAATCCTGTGCCATGTACGTACAACAGATATCAGGTTCCCATTAAAGTTACTGGGCTCTGTTTAAAGCTAATGTGGTTGCATATGGTGCTGCCAGTACGCGCTGGAGAGTCTGTGGGTGGCAATGGTCGTTTCTGTGTCTCCACCCTGCTAAAAGGATGATCTTACTGAATATAGCTAGCCGACCAAAACGAGGGGTAAAATCATCGAGTTGAGAGCGAAGAAAAAGTAAGTCTCGACTGCCTGCCATGCGCTGGAAAAGACGCTCGACGCGCCGAGATGTGTACGTAAACTATTTTACGTCATCAGGATCTTGACCCCCCACGATCTGGCCTTCTCCCTTCGCTTTCACGTCGTCCACCATCTTACCGCCACACCGCTCTGTCCGTTTCCGCTGCTGATGCTCCGACGCGCACTAGTCCCTACTCCTCCGCTCTTGAGCTCCGCGAAACCCCCTAAGGGCGCTGCGAAGCTGTTTGCAGACGCAGCAGCGGAAGAGCAGTCGGACGCGAAGAGGAAGGTTACCGCTGCTGAGCGGGCGGCGCAGGACCCGGTATGGACGGGAGACGAGGATGTGCGGGATACTGTTTTGCGGATGTTGATAGACAAGTGAGTGATGCTCAGGATGTGTGAGTGGGTGGCTGGGCTGCGACCGAACCTAGGGCTGCCACAGATACCCCAAAGCCCGGACTGGCGACCGAGGCGCATACGGTGAAACCAAGCTATCCACGATACAGCAGCCCATCGCACCCGCAACTCCTCCCTCCAGCGCCCGGCGCCCAATTACCCCCCTCTCCTCAACGGACCTCCTCATCCCCGCCCTCCCCGAGCACAAGCCTTGGCACACGACCTACGTCTCGCCCCCGTCCGCGCACTCGCCCTCGATCAAGTACGGGCGTCCCCCGCCGCCCCCGCGCGCATCCACGTCCGCGCTCACGCCCGCGCATCTCACGGACCCGAAAGTCCGCGCGCGCGTGAGGCACGAGAAGAAGGTCGCCCAGCGCGTGGGGCGCCTGGGAAAGGCCAGGGAGGGCGTGCTGGATTACCATTTGGGCATTGCGGGTGGAAGGGAGGCGCTTAGGATGGTGGAGGGCATTGAGGATGATGTGGAGGGCGAGGAGGGAGAGGACAGTCAGGAACGAGGGGCGAGACGCGTCAACCCGACGAGCTTGAAGGCGTGGACGGGTCTGGTTGAGGATCGGATCGAGGTGCGTTGGTTTTCGGATTTAACTGCTGTGGCTAAAGGATACTGAATTGTCCTCTTTTCTGCTGTGAAGCGAGCTCGGTCGCTAGGCCACTTCGCAGACCTCCCCGGGCGAGGGAAGCCGCTCGTCCGCGACGTCGAAGAGTCAAACCCGTTCCTCGACCGATCCGAGTTCTTCATGAACCGCATTGTCAAGCGCCAGTCTGCTTTACCAGCGTGGGTGGAGCTGCAAAATGGTGCGTGGTGCGCCGTTCCCCTCCCCACCATCATCCATCTCGGCGGCTGACCTGCCTCTCACTCTTTCTCTCCTGACAGAGCTCGATTTCGCTGCCGACACCTTCCGCTCGAACCTCCGGTCCGCCTGGGTCCGGCGCGCCGCGCTCTTCCTCCCCGCGCACCCGCCCCCGTCGCGCCACACTATCGCAGCCTTCCGCGACCCCGCCTGGCTCGCCAAAGAGCGGGGGTACCACAACGCCGCGGTGGAGGAGATCAACTCCCTCGTGCGGCGGTACAACGGCGTTGCGCCCCCGAGCGTAAGGAGGGGCCACTTCGATTTGGAGCGGGAGCTCGAGCGTGTTTATAAGGAGAGCGTGGAGGAGGTGCGGGAGCGGTTGGGGAGGCGGTTGAAGGGCGCGCTGAACATGGCTGTGGGCGGGCAAGCAGGTGAGGCGGTG
>JTLS01001033.1:0-11186 GCA_000826855.1 Basidioascus undulatus | reverse complement strand
CCCTTACCATGACCCCCGACCCTCTCCTCCCATCACCCCCCTCAATCTACAACCTTCTCTCTCCTCCCGCGCCCCTCCCTCCCTTCACGTCCCTTCTTCTCCGCACCTCCAGGGCCGCCCTCGCTGTCGGCAACGTCCTCCCGGTCTCTCAGCTCCCTGAGGGTACCATCGTCTGCAACATCGAGGAGAAGGCCGGCGACCGTGGTGCGCTCGCCCGCACCTCGGGCAACTACGCGACCGTCATCGGCCACTCGGCTGACGACAACAAGACGCGTATCCGTACGCCTCTTCGATCGGTTCAATTGGGCGGGGGACGGTGCTGAATGTCTGTCTTCCTTCCCTGGTCCTCTAGGCCTCCCGTCCGGCGCCAAGAAGACCATCTCCGGCGCCGCTCGCGCGACCGTCGGCATCGTCGCCGGTGGTGGCCGTATCGACAAGCCGCTCCTGAAGGCCGGCCGTGCCTTCCACAAGTTCAAGGCTAAGCGCAACGCTTGGCCTCGTACTCGGTACGTTTTCCGTTCTACCCCTCGCACCTTTCACCACCCCTTCCCGTCCACCGCGCTGGCTCGTTGGGTTTGCTGACGATGCAATTTGTGGTCGACATGCAGTGGTGTGGCCATGAACCCCGTCGACCACCCTCACGGTGGTGGTAACCACCAGCACATCGGCAAGGCTTCCACCATCGCCCGCGATGCATCGGCTGGTCAGAAGGGTCCGTCGCTCCCCCTCCTCCTTCCCCTTCCCATCCCCGCAGTCCACCTTCCTTGTCCCCCACGCATTGCTGACATGCGTATCGCTTCTCCAGCGGGTCTCATTGCTGCGCGCCGCACTGGTCTCCTCCGCGGTACCCAGAAGGTCAAGGAGGTCTAAACGGGCTGGTGACGACCCTCCTGCATGCATCCCGTTTATGGCCCTTGTTTGTACTGCCCTACCACCCCCTACCCCTTACGCACCCATGCACGCACGCTCTTGCTCGACGACTCCGGCGCGGGATCGAGTGCGGTCGTAAGGAAGGGAGTTTCGCATACGTGACTTGGTTCGAAAGAGGAAGGCGTCGGTGGTTGCTCGCCGTACTGGCAAGATTACCCCTCATGTTTGGCAGTCACCGTGGTTCCGTGGCCGTTAGTCATCTCACTTGAGCCAACCAAGCCAACTAGGCGATGTGTTTCTTTCTTTCGGTATTCATAAGCTTGCGCTCGCATGCTGTTTCTCGTTTAGCACCGGCGGTGAGATTTGTGGCAGACTGACGACACGGCTGTGGTGCTGCGCCGCGCCAACTATGTGCTTTACGAGGTCAGGCACGGATGGACGCCTGTTCTGCAACGAAAGAGGGTTCCGTGCTGTCCTTCGCACATCCTGCCACGAAGTTTGACGAAGTCCTCAACATCTTCACCGACCTTTCTCTTCCACAATCCAGATTTGCATGGCAGTCAGTGTAGGGATGGGCAACCACACTTGCTGCGTCGTACGTACAGTCCGACTGTTGTCTTCTCGGCCGGCTGCGTTTCGTGGTCACTAATTTCAACTTCGCGGGGTTCTTTCCTTGACCAGCTTTCAGGCGGTTCAGACTAGGCCTGTCGAAGTGCAAGTGTGCCTCTTCTGACTTTACCATTGCATCTCGAATCGGAGCTGACCCTCGTTTGCCAAAACTGTGTTCCAGTTGAATGACGATCTGCAGGAGTACCTCTGGACACGGCGAGTTCCGGCTGAGACAAAGCGGCCGGATCCCGCAGTTGTCGGGGCGATGATGGCTGCCGGGGAGGACCACGAGGCGACCCTCGATCGAACGCCTCGCGCGATCGAGCATCGTGGCCCATCAGCCTCATCTCCTCCCTTACGCGGTAGATGGCAAGGGGGAGAGGTCGAATGGTGGGACGCGGAGCTGGAGAAGGTCGGGGGAAGGGTCGCAGTTGTCCTTGGCTTGCGTACGCAAAGGCGTGCAGCCGGTCGTCGTCGATGCGGAACAGGGAGCGGGTGTGGGGCATCGCCAAGCAGATCGAGCTGCTGGCGGAGAAGGGAGCGTTTCTGTGACACGCGGCGCTTGTAATGCACACTTGGTACAGCGGTAAGGGCCGTGGAGAGGACGGCATGGGCCTGCGTACTTGAGTCTTGTTATGCGTCTATGAACTCACTGAAATAACGCGTACACTGCGGCTAAAACAAGCAATGTACTACGCACGGGCTTCACCACTTCAGGCTTAGGTATTGCAGAGCATGCGATTGATCGTGGCCCGGTACAAACAGCACGCCAACAACATCCACTCATCTCAGGCTCAGTCCGTTGCCAACGCCTCCTCCAAAGTGATGCCCTCCATGTCCCACAGCGAACCGTCCGTTGACGCATCCCGCACCGTCGCACCACGAGCGCCGCTGAATCCACAATGGCCCCGTGTGGAACACCAGCGATTCGACGCACCGACACTCCAGGACTTCTGCTTTTGCAGGCATCTCGAAGTGACTGCAACAAGGCACTAACTTGCAGATCTTCTGGGTATACGAGAAGAATGTGCTCAAGAACCGGCATGGCTAGACAGCGCCCACGGGGGAACAAAACGTTCGCGAAGGATGCGCTCGGTTTGTTGCAAGACGAGGTAAGTCAAGGAAGTAAAGTTTTGAAAGGAGCGTCGTCGTCATGCCAGAACCCCTCACCGACTACGATAGCGAAGAGTAACCGCGGCTGATTGAAGTGTGGCGATACCGCACAGCACCAGATGACGAGTCCAGGTCAACTCACTACTCAAGGCATGCGATGGCTCAAAGCTGATCAATCCCAGCTCCTTGATGCTGAGGATAATTATTGGGAGGATGAGAATATTGCGGATTCTGATGTGTTCCGGGTTTGCCTCAAAGAGCGTGAAGCAATGGAAAGAAACGAGAAGGCGCCTACGAGTTGGCTGTATCGCTTGAAGGGCGTCTTTGAGCCTTCGCAAAGCATCGAGACGATCTGTGTCCGAGAGCGGTAGCATCGTCTCGTGAAGGTCGCATATCGAAAGCGACTCGATAACATGCAGCGGTCACGGTGAGCGACAGAACTGACGATCCGCAGACGGAACGGTAGAAGTGGCGAAGAGCAATGCCCCTCACGCCGCGGGAGACTAGCGTGAGCGCAAGAAGCGTGTCCAAGACATGGCGCGGTTGGCCGTACGCTAGCGGGTGCAAGGGAGCGGCGAGCTGTTCGATGATGAGAACGACGACGAGTGGGATTGAGAACGGCATGCTACACGACGGGCCTGGTGGTGAGTATGATAACCAGAAGGAAGATTTTGGGCGAGGAGGTGAACGCGAGTAACAGAGCTGCACGACTCGAAGTTGAGAATGGCGATGATGGTGGAAAGGCAAGCCGCAACGGCGATGGAGTCGTGCCTTGTATGTTGCTTCGTGCTGGAGTTGCCTCCTCATCCTGCGATCTTGGCATAACGCCCTTCATAAGTACTATGCCTGTACACCCAGGTCGGCAGAACTGGACAAAAATCCTCATGCTCACAATGAGACAGCGAGACAGATAAGCGCTCCGCGTGCACCCGGCAATTTCATGCAGTTCACCCATTCAAAGTTGATTCGATAGCAGCTCCACTTCAACGTCTTCTATACAGCGAGACTTCAAGTAAAGTTCCGGCATGTATAACATAATGAACCTTACACCAGTAATGAAAGGAGATATGTAGCTACCAATTGAAGGCCGACCAGGACTTTACGCCTCCGCGACCCTCCGCCAGGTTAGCCCCGGCGCGAGGGACCAGACTGCTCACCCAAGCTCACTGAAGTCTAAACCACACAGGTTCAATACATCACCCCATGATTATCTTTGTTCTAGCATTACATGGATCACAGCGCAGGCGCAGTCTCCTTCACTTGCTGGACGGGGAAACCAGCTTACTCGGAGACTACGCGCACTTACGTTCACTGCTGCGGATGTCTTCTTTGACCCATGCATTATTATGTGAGTTATCGGCATAGCAAGTCTTAGCATGGAAGTACATCAATCCAGTTGCAAGCGAGATAGAGGACACACGTTGAATAGCGCGCCGCCGCAGAGCTGAAAGCTGAAATTGCCGTGATTCGTGCCGTCACGTAGGCCTGTTACAGTCAAATTCCATGTAGAATTTCCGGAACAGGTAGGGTTTGTTTTCAGAATGTTGCCTGGCATAGACGCGCGGCGGCTCTGTCAAATCTCAACTGTGCGTTGTGCAGCTTGCTGACCTGCCCACCCTAAACGGTTTCCGTTACTACGCTGATGTGCTTGGAGGTCGCTTGCACAGTTGAAGTACCCATCTTTGTGGGCAGCAAGCCACTTTTCTCGGTTCTCGTACTGATTCGTCGCCGAGTATCGTCACGGCCGAGACGAGCTAGCAGGGTGTCTTCCAGAAGACCTACCTAAAGTTGACTACCGCGGGATAGCAGTGGGTTTATAACAGAAAGGGGAGTTTGGCGCTCTCCCGTCCTCTGTGCCAGATATGCGCCTGTTTAGTGGGGTTGCGGAGCGGGAGACTCCAATGAAGGGAAAGCAAGGGGCGGTCCACCACCAGCAGAGGAGCACGCACGACCGTTCGCTGGCGATGTGATGTTGTTGACATTTTTGTTGATGATCTCAATGTTTGAATCTGCAAGAACGGTCTACGAAGCAGACGTCGGGGTGAAGCAAGGTGAAGGCACTGCTGGGTACGTACGGCGGTGAACAGCTGCAGCGCTTGACGAGGCCATCGTTTAACAACCATGCACATGCCCTTCCGATGCTTGAGATAAGATTATCGATCTCGGTGAGATCAAGAATCGGTCAGACGACCACGTCAAATCTGCAGCTTTAAACGCCAGATAGACGCGCTACCCGCGGCTGCACGCGTGCGTAAACGCCGCTTCTCGCGTTCCGCTTGGTACGTCTGCTATGACTCCTATGGAAGATCGCAGATCCATCCGCTTTATTCCGACCGTTTTTCCGGCGGCTAGGTGGAACGAAGCTCAGCGTGCTGAGGCGAAGGCGCGGAGGAGCTGACAATGACCTGACGCGGCCGCGTGAGCTCATCAAAGTGAAGAGAAAACGCGACTAAGACGCGCTTCGGTCCGCAGATCTGCTCTGATCCGGACCGAGAGTACTGTACTCGGCATGATCTGCGATACTTCGGGCTTTCGCGATCCTTTCGCGATCCTTTCCCCTTTCCGCCCTGACTGGGCCCGTTTATTTTCACTATCGACCTGATTGTGATAGATTCTTTGACCAGGGACCCTTGTGGATGTTGAAGGACAGTTCTTTCAAGGGCGGGGCAAGCGCAGTGATTTCTGCGCGGGGGAGGACCCAGCGAGGAGCGAAAGTGGAGTGGCGCGAGCAACGAAAGTGAACGCGACGCGCTGGACGCGTCCGTCTTCCGCCCTACGCTATTTAGCCAGGCCCTCGCGCACTCGCTCTCTTCTTCCTCCCACCACCACCATCCCCCCCTCGCACTACTGCCCACTGTCCCGCCTCTGCGCCTGCTTTCTAGCATCCATTATATAGCGCACCCCCATCCACACCCACACACTCCCCCTTCACGCGTAACGTACCCGCTCCCCATCATGTCCCCCGCCGCCGCCGCCGCCGTCGTCCCCGAGACCCCCTCCAAGAAGGCCGCCCAGGCGTTCGAGAAGCTCGACGTTAACTCGCCCGCAAAGAAGGTCGTCAAGGCCGTCGTCGACCCCGCGGATCCCGCCGTCCCCGCCGAGGACCTCGTCGACCAGTTCGTCGGTGAGGTCGACATCACCGAGGACCAGGAGCCCATCCTGAAGGAGAACAGCAAGCGCTTCGTCCTCTTCCCCATCCAGTACACTGAGGTACGTCTTCTCTTTACGCGCCCGACGCGTCATTTGACGCGTCGCGTCAATTTTCATGACGCGTCGGCAATGTTGGCTGACGGTCCCCCGACGCGTTCGTTCTTCCCCTCGACAGATCTGGCAGATGTACAAGAAGGCCGAGGCGTCGTTCTGGACCGCGGAGGAGATGGACCTGTCCAAGGACATGCACGACTGGCAGAACAAGCTCAACGACAACGAGCGCCACTTCATCTCCCACGTGCTCGCCTTCTTCGCCGCGTCCGACGGCATCGTCAACGAGAACCTCCTCGAGCGCTTCTCCGGCGAGGTCCAGGTCGCCGAGGCCCGCTGCTTCTATGGCTTCCAGATCATGATGTGAGTAGCGCGTCTCTTCTTGGGTTGGTTGGTTGTCTGGTCGGGGGCGCAGCGACGCGTCAGACGCGTGGCAAGGCCGGTCTTCGGTTCCACAAGTCGACGCTGACCTTACGTCTTCTTTTGCCTCACAGGGAGAATATCCACTCCGAAACCTACTCCCTCCTTATCGACACCTACGTTCCTGAGCCTGAGCGCCGCGACTACCTCTTCAACGCCGTCGAGACCAGTACGTCGATCGCCCGTGCCCCTCCGCCCATCCTCGCATGATCTGACCGCTGTTCCTCCTGCAGTCCCCTGCATCAAGCGCAAGGCCGATTGGGCTCTGAAGTGGATCTCTGACGAGAAGTCTTGCTTCGCCATGCGTCTTGTCGCCTTCGCCGCCGTGGAGGGCATCTTCTTCTCTGTGCGTCCACCCTTCTGCTAATTTGCCCCGTGCGCGCGATCGCTGAAGCAGATCGGTCATCTCGCAGGGCTCCTTCGCGTCCATCTTCTGGCTTAAGAAGCGTGGCCTCATGCCCGGCCTTACCTTCTCGAATGAGCTCATCTCCCGCGACGAGGGTCTGCACACCGTGCGTCTCGGCTGCGCGCTTTGCCCCTGAGGCACCTTGCTGACTCCGCGCCATCCCACCTCAGGACTTCGCCTGCCTCCTCTTCTCCCACCTCCGCCGCCGTCCTCACCCGCGCGTCGTCGAGAAGATCATCGTTGAGGCTGTTCGTCAAACCCGTTCCCGTTCTTTCCCCGCTCTCTTACTCAACGTCGCTCCCCGCTTTACAGGTCGGCATCGAGCAGGAGTTCCTGACGGACGCTCTGCCCGTCGCGCTCATCGGCATGAACGCCAAGCTCATGTGCCAGTACATCGAGTTCGTCGCCGACCGCCTGCTCGTCGCCCTCGGCAACGAGAAGTACTACAACTCCACGAACCCCTTCGACTTCATGGAGATGATTTCCCTGCAAGGGAAGACCAAGTACGTTTGTCATTCTACGCCCCCATCTTCTCGAACATCTGCTGACATACTTGCCCCTCTCCAGCTTCTTCGAGAAGCGCGTGTCGGATTACGCCAAGGCGGGCATCAAGTCGGACAACGCGCTCGGCGCGGGCGCAGCATCCAAGGAGTTCACGCTGGACGAGGACTTCTGATTTCTTTCCTTCCTTCCTCGTTCCGGTAGACCTTCGTTCACTATTCCCTCTTTTCCGGACTCTCATGTTGCCCCTGCTCTCCCGTCTTCGCCACTGCTCTGCCTTGCCTCTGCCCTTGCCCCTGCTTGGTCTTTTGCCTAGTTTTGTCGCATGATCCCTAGCTGTAGTTCCACCCCTGTACCACCTTGCGCATTTGTCAATAATGTACCATGACACGATAAACTTCACTGTCCTACTTGCCCTCGCTTGATGTCTGATCTTGCGAAATCCCGTCTGTCTTGTCGCCCGACCCTCAGCGTGTAGGTTGGGGGCTGGCTGCAGAGGGTCCCGAGCAGGATACAGGTGTGTACAACCAGCGCAGATGTCCGACGTATCTGGATTCTTGCCACTTGCATACTCGCGCACGAAGGTGACCGCTGAGGCGAGGCACCTGGGAGAGCTGCTGCGAGAGACGACCCCGCCGGCGCGTAGGCGTCCTCGCTTACTCCTTCGATTCAGTGCCTTCGACGCAAACTTTAAGCTGGCTCGAACACCTATTCACAGCTGCTATTTAAGCCCCAAAAATATTCGTTTTGGAGGAATAAACAAAGTGGAAGGCGGGCGGAACGAAAATGCGTGCGCGGAAGCATTCTGAACGGCTGAAACACAGCACTGGTTGATGCTGCTTCGCTCTTTTCACCACTTCACCTGATTAGTCGTCGATATAAAACCGAGGCCCATCAAATTCTTCTTGTTCTCCAACCACCATCACATCCAGGTAATCGTCTCCTCCCCTACGGCCCCAGCCGGCGCCCCCGGCCCAGAGGCGATTAGAGACGGCACCACCACGCGAGCGGGAGCTGCAGAAGGCACAGCAATCCCCTCTGCCTCCGACATTCTCCCCATATGAGGAGCCATGGGTAGGCGCCCGCTCCTTCACACAGTTCGCCGTGGCCGAATCAGAGCCACGGCCAGCTGGAGCGGGCGTCGCGCTGCATCTTTACGGTGCCTCTGAAGATCCCACGGGGAGGGTGCGACCGCTCGAACTCGGCCTCTGAGAAGTAAGGAGAGGCACCTGAGGAGGTATTGCACGTAGGGGTTAACAGCAAGCAGCTGTAAGATGGGTGGACGGACTGGCATACCTTCTGGGCAGTGCCCCTCAATCAGGCCAAATAGTGAACGCTCTAGACGGCGTCCGAAATGTTCATCTTTGTCGTGTGTGGCGGTCAACAGCATTATCAGCTCCGGCCATCGCTCTATAGCGCGGCGCGGCTCTGCAGCAAGCGACTGCGGAGATTTGCTCTGGAGAAGCCCATCGGCCTGGTAGAGCAGTTCGACCTGAGTTCATCCTACGCAAGTTCGGTCTTCGAAATGGGCAGCCTCCGGTCTCCATCAATTGCTAGCGGAAGCAGACGGATTTGCCAGCGGCTCAGACCGCCCCAAACGGCTGCCTGGAATCCTCGTACTTCTCCACCTTACACCTTCTAATGTTTAGTATTTAGTCAGAGTACAGCACCCCGAAACAAACGACACCCGTGCGAGAGCAAGTGTTGGTCTCTTGCACGAACGCCTGCTGAGGTCATGCGTTGTTTGTTTTGGTGTGCTGTACTCTGCCCTTGCGCTCTCGTGACTCAAAACGGGCCAGGTACTCCATCCATCAAGATTTAAATTACGAGAGAAAGCTTTCAGATGGAGTTTGAGACTAAGGGGGAAGCTCCGTGGGACCGTGCAGGGTTCTGAATGTGAGTTGCGAAACACAACCGCCAAATGAAGTGAACACCGGGAAAAAAAAACATGATGAGCTTAACACTGCTGAAATACTTGAAGCCGGCCAAGTAGATTACAGATTACCGATCACCTTGCAAGTAGCTGGGCTAAGCGAAGCGGGCGGGCTTTCGGCATCCTCCCATTTAGTTGTGGAGCTTGTCCACACTCGCCTGTGCTGGCAACTCTCTTCCTCACACAACTTCCATCATGTCCTGCATCCTACTCACCCTGCCGTGCGAGCTGATCGAGCACTGCCTCTCGGGCCTTGCTCTCTGATGACCTCCACTCCGTTTCGCTCACTTGCCATGCGCTTCACGGGCTGTCTCTCCCGATGCTCTACTCGACCGTTCGACTCGACCTGACAGCACTCGCACCCGCTTTCCCGCCCGCGTTCGACCGGTACATCCGCAAAATCGTTCTGATCGCGAACTGCTCTAAGCTCGGCGATCGAACGGTCGGGCCGGACGGAGTCACGCTTTTCGCATTATGCGATGCGAGGGCAGCCGGCGGACACGCGCTTTCGGGTCGGGGTTCGGACGCATGCTTGCAAACTTCATGACGGCGCGACGGCCCGCGCGGGGTCACATGGCCATTCCCCTCGTCCTCGGAGGAGCTCATAAAAAAACCCCGACGATCTTTCAGGGCAGTACAAGTGTGGAAAAGGGTTTGCCAAATGACAAAGTGAGGGTTTTTATGCGTAACCTGTGGAATGGGGAGTGAACGTTGAACATCTGTTGAAGGGTAAGGCTTCAACGCCGGCGACTTGAAAGAGCCTGCAAGGGCGGTTCACAAGTGTAACTCAGAAGAGAAAGGCCTGTAGAAAGTCCTTAGATCTTATCTATCAAAACTTGGAATGTCCGAAGGTGCAAAGCGAGACTGCAAGACAACGGTCGAGGCGCTGCCAACCCATCTGCTGCGCCCGTCCGATCGGCTGAGGAGGATGTCGTCCCCATCCCGGGTTTCCTGGATTGTAATGATTAGGAGTGCCCCGTGAGGTTTCATGAGTACATGAATAGGACAGCATAGCGCCACCTTGCAATGTAGTCGACGCTCAAGGCCTCCCTCAACAAGCTCCCTCACAGGGCGACACTCTGCATCTTTCCTTACAGTAGCACCTCAGTGTCGAGGATGTAGACACTCTTCGTCTGCGTAAGGTTGAGCCAGCGGAGCCAACCCACTACCTAGCCCTGCGACGGTGACAGAGAATGACAGACTCGCCCCCCAGCGCAGCCAAGAGAGAGATGATCCACCGTACACGAGCAGCGCAACGGACGGCAGTAGTAGTCTGTACTTTCCATCACTCTGGAAGTAACAGCACATTTCATGCATGCTTGGTACAGAGCGACCGGCAGTGCTGCTCTGTGACGACCACACGTCACGACGAGATAGCATGTCCAATCGCGATGAACCCCGTGGAACTGCTGCTGCCTCCAACGACTAAGCACGGGACCAAGCAAGCTCGACACTGCCATTTTACTTCTTTATCCAGCAGTTCAAGCTAGAGAACAGTCAAGGGGAATGACCCTCCATCATACAACAGTTCAGCACCGTCCGCAAAGCGAGGATCAAGACGTCTTCTTCCGACCTGCCCTTGTCTTACCCTCCTTTTCCCGCAGCTTCGAAATCTCCCTCGCGGCACCCTGCAAGGCAGGGAAAGTGCAGGAGAAGGAGAAGGAACAGTCAGCCATGGGCTTTCCTGCCGAGGCGGGAGAGCGAGTCACGCACGTTCTTGATCTTCCTGTGCAGCTCGGGGTCGTACCCAAACGCGAAGAGGCTCTCGAGGTGAACGAAAAAGGGCGCGAGAACGAGGGCTGGCAACATATCCCACTCTCGAAGTCAGTCGAGGAGCAGGAGGGTGGAGTGTAGCTCCCAGTCAAGGGACGGACCTTGGACGAGGTTATCGAGCAGCGCAGGCGCGCGGCGCTCGTGCTTCCCATGCCCGTAAAACTGGACGATCCAGCTCGTGAAGAACACAGACCAGAAGATGAGGGCTGCGTGCGGGGCGGTAGACGGCGAGTGGGCGACGTGCGAGGCGAGCGCGAGCTGGAAGATCATTTGGGGGAGGTAGAGGAGCTGAGTGGGGGAGGGGAGGTGAGAAAGGGGATGAATATTTGATTGCGTCGTGGGCATTCCTGTATGAGCGTA
>JTLS01001032.1:0-11188 GCA_000826855.1 Basidioascus undulatus | reverse complement strand
TCTTCTTCTGCATCTTCTCTCCGCTCTCCCTGCATCTTCTCTTACCCCCCCACCAGCTGTGCAAGACCGCAATGACGCTGATCGGAAGAGCCTGGCATAACCACCCTCCACTGTCATTAGTATCTCCCCCCACTTCATCCCTCAAGTCTCTCCGCAACCACAGCCACTCACCCGATCTGTCGCCGCCCCGCTCCCGACATACTCCCACATCGCCCAGCGTCCCGTCCACGCCAACCACACCAGAGCCCAAGTGCGTCTGAAGTGCAGGGGAATGAGAACACTCTCCATGAGTATTCCAATCGGCTGAACAGCGAGCGAAGAAAGTGAAGATGTGCCGGCCGCATCCGAGTGCGGTGTATGCCGCTGCGAAGTGGGCGAGTCCCGAGATGAGGAAAGGGAGGACGAGCCGGACGTAGGGTCGAAAGGGAAAGGACGGGGGAAGGAGAGCGGATAACGCGTTCGAGGGGGCTAGGAAAATCTGAAGGCGGAAATGTCAGTTTCTTGAGTAAGAATGGGGAGTCGGCAATGTGCACCCTCCGCATCAGTTGATGCCAAAAGCGACTCCAGAAGGTGGGCAAGTCCCGAAACTCGTCCCACCTCCCGAACAAGTCAGGCCATCGCTCGGGGCTCGAGAGGCCCGAAGCGACGGCCACGAGACTGACAGCCGCGTGGCCGGCCTGCAGGATGAGATAGGCGAGCAGGAGAGCCGTCCCGCCGTAGACGAGCTGCAACATTTGCGGTTGTGATGCGAGCGGACGGGAGAGGAGGGGTCCGTCGGGGTCGCTGAGGCAGTTTGTGATCATGTCGAGGGTTGAGTATGATAGGATGAAGCGGGAAGCGCGTGCCTGGAGGAAGCGGCCTCGGGAGGTGGGCGGTGGGCGATTCGGGGGACCGAAAGACCACCCGACCCCTCGAATGTTGAAGACTAGATCGAAACCCCATTTGATCTTCCCCCATAGCGACTTGGGAGTCTCGCTCTCTCCGAGCCTTCGAACGTCGCGCTCGGGAACGCAGAGGATGAGGAAGTCGAATGCCTTGACGGCGGACATGGCGCAGCCCATTCCGACCGCGACGTCCTGCGCGGGGTGCCCCGTAGTGTGCAGAAAGATAGGCTGAAAAGCGAAAGCCAGGATCACGGGAAACGCGAGCCAGTGTCTGAGGGCGAGCACGAGGGGTGCTGGCGGGGGCAGGAGCGCGAGCACGATCAGGATGTCTGGGAGGGACGCGAACCCGGGCGGTAGGGGGGTGCGATGGGGTGCTGGAGCCCACGAGGGGGGTTTATAGACCGCGTTAGGGGAGGTCATTTGAGGAGGTAGAGGACGGCCTGAAGGGTGTGGATCAGTAGGAAGAGCGGCTTTGGGAGGCAGCTCGGAGCGAACGGCGCATTCCAAGAGTCGCCGCGCACGGACGCACGCAAGTCTATGTCTGGTAGCAGCGTCCGCAATATGACACTCTGTAGCTCACCAGATTATCTTCTGGAACCTAAGGACGATAAAAGCCTTGGAAGACAGAGCTTTTTGTTTGTTCGCCAGAGAAGCAAATAACTGCATGGAACATCCTCACGCAGCTGGCTGACCGTGGTGGTTTGAGGGACTTACCGCGCATGGCGGACCTTGCTTGAAGAGCTGAAGGAAGAATGAACTTCATCAAATTTACTGCTTTGCTGTGACTGTCCATTAGATCTGAGCAAGATATGGTCAGTTGCTGATGCACCGCGCAGTGCACGACTCATTTCGCGCACTTGATGCTGCCTGGGCATTACAACGGGCAAAATACAAATATCAAGACCTTTACGTGAGATTTATCAAATATTAAAAAGCTCGGTGTCAAACTATGGTCTTTGTTTGACGCCTTTGCGCAACTTCTCCATTCGCACAGCGCAGTCCGCCACGACACTTTTCACGTCTTTGGGCACCCACCCTCTTTCTCTCAGATCCTCAATTATATGAATTAAATAGAGCTAAATCGTTACTTGTAAACGTAGTCACGAAAAATATGCTGCGTAGCAAAAGCCGGCGAGGCAGCGCCCCGTCAAGCGCGACCAAACGCGGCCTGAGCGCGCTGAAACACGAGACGCTCGGCTGCCAGCTCCCCCGCCCGCGCTCAGCACTCGACCGTCGTCGTCGTCTACAACCTCGTCCTCCCCATCGCTCGTCCCGGTCCGTGCCAGCGCCGTACACCGCGATATCGGTACTCACCGCACCACCATATACGCGCATCCTACAGCTAGCATCTCTGCTGCGCGACGACCCCCCACTAGTACATGATGAGTTCCGCACGTCGTGGACGCAAGTCCGTCAAGAAGGGTCTCCAGTTCACCGTAAGTGCTTTTGGTCGGATTCGGAGGATTACATATGCTCATATGGTCCTGGTGGAACAGGTCATGGTCTGTTGATGAGAGCTTGGGCGGGCTGGGCACGGGCGGAGGCTGAAATGGGCTTGAACAGGTGGTCGGGGCCAGCGGCACCGGACGGACGACCTTTGTCAACACCCTGTGCGTCCCTCGATACCTGGACCAGCCCTTCTACTCTTGCTGAAGGGAGGCTATGGATATCTAGTTGCGAGTCCGAAGTG
The DNA here is from genome assembly GCA_000826855.1 of Basidioascus undulatus. NCBI lineage: Eukaryota > Fungi > Basidiomycota > Geminibasidiomycetes > Geminibasidiales > Geminibasidiaceae > Basidioascus > Basidioascus undulatus. The sequence goes on along the minus strand of JTLS01001032.1, from coordinate 8,614 downwards.
CTGCAGCACAAGCTGAGCGACAGCCCCGAGACGGCGCACATCGAGGAGGGCATCAAGATCAAGCCCGTCACCGTCGGTGCGTCGCGGAGGTGGGACGGCAGGGCGAGGGAGCGTTTCTGATGTTGGAGTTGGCGGCGCAACAGAGCTCGACGAGGATGGCGTCCGCATCGCGCTCACCATCGTGGACACGCCCGGCTTCGGCGACAACATCGACAACGAGCAAAAGTCCGTCTGGCTCCGCATTAGCGCAGGGCCAGTGACTGACGCCAGACTGTTGCACGGACTCGCAGCTTCCAGGAGATCGTTGGCTACCTCGAGCGCCAATACGACGACATCCTGGCGGAGGAGTCGCGCATCAAGCGTAACCCGCGCTTCCGCGACAACCGGTGCGCCCTGTTGCGCTTTTTACCCCCTGGCGGCAGTGCTGAGATGCCCTGTCCGCAGTGTCCACGTCCTCCTCTATTTCATCCAGCCCACCGGCCACTCGTGCGTCCCATTTTCCCACGTCTGCTGCTCCGGGAGGGAGGAAAGGGTGCTGAGTTTGGAAGACAACAGGCTCCGCGAGATGGACATCGAGCTCATGCGCCGCCTCTCGCCGCGCGTCAACGTCATCCCCGTCATCGGCAAGGCGGACTCCTTGACGCCGAGCGAGCTCAAGGCGTTCAAGAAGCGGGTGAGTCGGGAGCAGGTCAGGTCGCGGTGCGCACGGAACGGGTCTGACGTTGAGGGCGCGCAGATCATGGAGGACATCGAGCACTACGAGATCCCCATCTACTCGTTCCCCTACGATGTTGAGGAGGGTGCGTAGAGACGCGTAGCGGGCGGATCGCGGGATGGTGCTGACCGAGGCGAGGCTCGCAGATGACGAGGAGACCGTCACTGACAACAGCGAGCTTCGGGTGAGTCTCTTCTCTTGAACTGCGTTGCTGGTGGCGGACTCTGAATATCCTGTCTACAGGCTATGCTGCCGTTCGCTATCGTCGGCTCCGAGGAGGAGATCACCATCGACGGCGAGACTGTTCGGGCGCGGAGGTACCCGTGGGGCAAGTCGGAACGCCCACCTGCGAACGGGGAGAAACGGAACTGACTTGGATTGGCATATTAGGTATCGTGAACGTCGACGACCCGGCGCACAGCGATTTCAGCCGTCTCCGCTCTGCCCTTCTCTCGTGCGCATTCCCTTGCTAATCCGCGCAAACCTGCTCAACTCGCAACTGACGCGGTGGAAATCTGGTCCAGCTCTCACCTGACGGACCTCAAGGAGATCACGCACGACTTCCTCTACGAGAACTACCGTACCGAGAAGCTCTCGCGCACTGTCAACGCCGACTTCCAGGGCGACGGCTCGTCCTCGATCCTGCCCGAGGACCTCGCGACGCAAAGCGTCCGTCTCAAGGAGGAGCAGCTGCGTCGGGAGGAGGAGAAGGTGCGCTGCGCTCGTTTGGCTTCCCCCGCGACTTCTGTCTTTGGAGGATTGCGGGCTGACTGGAGGTTGTGTCACAACAGTTCCGGGAGATCGAGCTCCGCGTGCAGCGCGAGATTAATGAAAAGAGGCAGGAGCTGCTGGCGAAGGAGGAGTCGCTCCGGTGCGTCGCTTTACCACTTCGCTTCTTCTCTCTTCACCTCCGACTGACTTGCCCGCTCGTCAACCAGCAACCTCGAGACCCGCCTGGCCGCTGCCGGCCAGCAGTAGGTTGCCCGCACTCCGCCCTCGATCGGACCGTCCCATCTCGTCTCGCTTCCCAACTTCCTATACACCCTTCCCCTGCAACTCACGTATACCCACAACAACCCCCTTCTCAGTTCTGTCTGCCACACTACTTCACTTTTGGTCCCCGTTCTTTCTGTCCTTGGTTGCAGTCAAACATCCTCCCTCCCTCCTACGCTCGTTGAAGTTCTGCTTGTCTTTTGCGTTCCTTCTTTTGCTCGATTACTTACCGTGTCTGTTACTGCGAAGAACAAATATCTCTAGTACATTGTCTTGCTGGCTTGTGCTAGATGATTACTGGGGGCGGAACGTGCTGTCACTTGTCAGGCGCAGTCTGCGTTAGGATTGGTTAGGAGAACGCAGGACACCCTGCTGACGTTGCTGAAAGCTGTGCGATCGTTTTTCATCACGTCGCTGGAGTCCATGTTTGGTTGAGGTGCGTCCTTGAAGTGCTCGAACATGATTCGGAATCGGCAAACCTTGTGAGCGGTACCTACATGCCGCCTGGCTAGGTGGCTTCGACCGATTGAAGTGCAGCTCTTGAAACGGGTGATTCCGCTTTGGGTATATCTTCTAATGCATTATAAAGATAAACACTTGGTGACTCGGATTGACGCTCTACAGCGAGGATTGCACCTTCTTCTCAAATGGCTCAGTATCCATTGGATACATCGCGTTTGCTCCAATAGAAGGAGTTCAAACCGCCGCAACCTCTCTGCACGCCTGCCCAGCGCTTCATCGCTTATCGCCTTTAACTGAGCACTATACACACACGCAGAGATATAGCGGTGCTAATAAACAGTTGAATTAAGTACGACTATGTGTAAACTACTGCGACTAGACAGTAAAAGGGAAGATGAAGCAGGCGAGCCACTGGCCATGGCCCACGGCCGCGTCCCAACGCCACTGCGTGTCCATCTGTAAATCCATCCAAGAGTCAAGTCAGTTCACATAGTCGAGCTATGGGGAAATGGAATGCAGGTACATACAGCCTGGCTATCGTTAAGGACAAGAATCTCGACAGAGGCCGTTTGGGGCGTCGCCTCCTCCATAGGACAAACCATGCCAGCGTTGCAGATCTCCGGGTCGGCGAAGGATCCGTATTGGACGTCGCCTGGGCCATTCACATCCCCTAAGCCAGGCGGTGAGTGTTGCAGTGTCCGCCGAGAACTCTGTGTGGTTGGTCGAAGGTATTAGTGACGACCGGGAAAGCAGTGCCAGATGGTGAGGTGCGCTCACGGTTAGCATGCTGTCCTTAATAAACTTACGGGGCTGGAAGGTAAAATGTGCGGTAACAGTTGAGCCGGGCTCGAAGTGGCACGGCTCGGACATGCAGTCCTCGACTTCGACAGCAGTGACTTCGCCCTTGCCGCAGTCGGTGAACTCGATGGCCGACGTGGCCCCGCCGAGAGCAGCAGCGCAGAAGAGGTGTGAAGAAGACGCATTGCAGGGGGATGTCACGGCGAATGTAATAAAAGGGGTTCTTGCTTTCAAAAGCCCTTGTAGAGTCGTATTTTATGTCTCTCAGCAAGAGGGACGGGGACAGTGCTTGGAAGCTCGCCTCTAGCGCTTATTAACCGCAGAAAGTTGCTTGTGCGGGTGAGCCTGCTCGTGTCAGCACCTTGTCACCCTTCTCAAAACGTGCGAGCAAGGAGCCTATTTATAAGGTCGTCGAAGATGTGGAAACTGTGTACAACTTCTCGCGACGCGCTCAGTCGGACCTGTTACGATCAATAAAATGCTGTTCCCTCTCAACGCCAACGAATTCTCTCATCTGACACCATGAAAGAGTTTAATCAGGTGAAGGCTTCCAGGATGGCCCAAACGAGCCAGAGTGCCAGCGCGGCACCTCCCGCCGACGGGGAGTCCTCAGCTTTTCTCTGCCACCAGAGCCACTGGATGGTCGACCGAAGAAGTGATGTACTTATGTTAAACAAATAAAGAGGTGAGTGAAACCTTGTTTCTTGTGCCTGCTCGCAGTCTGTCCAGTCAGTGGGCAGCTGCACGAGCTCACAGCGGCAAGACGTCCGCTCTCCTGGCATGACCGCTAAACGCTCCACTCATCCACTGTGCATACCTAACAATCCTCGCTCGCAAGGCCTCTCGAGCGGACCCGCTGAAGGAATGGTGAGTGTCTGTTCAGCATGCACATTCAGGTGGTTGGTTCATGCCTCAGCTTCTCACTCGACATTTCGTCAACCCAGCTTCAGCACTCTCTTACCCAGGCAAAACACGCAACAAGCGGGCGTCACATCTTGTCCGCCAATGCCCAGCGTCGTCCAGCACCCACGCCTTCGTCCTCACTCGCACAGGGTACCTCGCCTCCTCCACCATCTCCTCCTCCTCCACGTCCTCCGTCGACAGCCACACCTACGCGCACGCGAACTCTTCCAGCAGGGGCCAGTTCCTGCGCGTGCGGGCGCAGCTGTCGAGGGACGCCAGCGCGCGCCACTCGCGCGACCGTCCACCGTGCGCGGGTAGCCGTGCCCGCGCTTCTCGGGGTGGTAGTCCGCCGTGGGGTACAGGAAGAGGACGCGCAGCTTCCGGAGAGGCTTGAGGGCACTCAGGGCGGCAGCCTGCAGAGGGCATTCAGGTGCAGTGCGGACAAAGGGAGATGGAGGGGCACGCACTGGAGGAGTGAAGTAGTAGGCCCAGTCTACCGCTACCGTGCTGGGACATGTGTCCGTCCGACCAAACTTTTCATTATGCATGCCTACAGCTGTGTGAAATTTGAAGAACATACCCGGACCGCGACCATGGTTCATATGGAGCACCTGCAAATTTGGCAAGCTTTTGGCGAGACGCCGCAGGATGGGCGTGTTCACGCCCGCGAGCGTCAAGCGAAGCGTCTCGAGCTTCCGGCACTCCGTCAGCGCGCCCAGCGCGATATGGACCGTCATCGAACAGCGTCGCGTTGCGCCAGACGGTGCAGCTCGCGAGGTCCACGACGAGCTCGCGCAGCGTCGTGGCGAGGCGGCGGAAGTCTAACCCGAGGGGAAGATCCCCCGATGCGGAGGGCGCGGAGCCCGCTCGCGAGGCGCGTCGACTCGGGCAAGACCTCATCCAGCCCGAAGCCGGCCCACTCTTCCTCTGGCCCCGAGAACGGGTCGGTGTCGTAGATCGAGAGCGTCTCGAGCGTGGGCATGTCGGTCAAGCGCAGGAAGTGCCCGAGGTCTTCTTCGCTTGCATTGACGCGTCCCTGACGTTATTATAAATAAAAGGTCAGCCTGGACGGTGGTGCACGTATGCCGGGGAACTTGTGATCGAAGAAACACCTATGTGCAAGAAGCTGCAAAGTCTCATTCAGAATACATCTTCCTCCTTCAGACGGATTGCTGAACTTAATGACCCTCAAGACAGGAAGCATAGCCGTAAGGCCCGCGAAGCGCAGCGGCGGGACATAGCGGTCGACGTCGGCCGTGCGGCAGGATGTGGACTCCTCGAGCGACGCGCCCACGTAAACGTCCTCCCACGCGTGCTTCAAGAATGTCCTGCGCACCGCCGGTTGGCGAGCGGCATGCGCACGACGTCGAGGTGGTCTAGGTGCGTGGGAGAGTTCGCGGACGACGTCCGGCGGGAGGGTGTGGAGCGAGTGGGGCATCGCATCGGGGTGGCGCTGCGTCGAGCGATAGAGAGATCAGAACGCTCGAGATTCTCGTATGCAAGAATCGAAAAGTTCAGTGTGGTGTTCTGGGATGAGATGATGGTGGCAGTCAAGGTTCAAGGACAAACTTGGGTGGACTTTGGTAGACCCGCTAACGCCATGTCGTCCTCCACCTACATGTACAATTTTCACTCTGTCTGTCTTTTTGTCCTCTTCTTGTGCAGAATTTTCTGATATATACAATGAGTGTGCACTTGATGAAAGGGACGATTGGCGACGACTGGTCATGAATGCAGTGTAGCAGACACGGCTAAGGGTGGGTTCTGGTAGTTACCACACCGCTGGAAGGGCACCCCGCCGGGTTCAGCTACGCCCCCTCGCCTGCACGACCTTTCACCTCGTTCACTCTCCCAAATCCTGCAAGCATGGGCATAGCCGCTCGCGGAAGAAACGAGCACAAAGGGTAAGACAGAAACCGATCATAGCGCTCGTACACCCTCAGCCTCAGCCTCAATCCGAAAGACCTCAAAGGCAGTGCCGAACCAGCAGCGCTTCCCTCCCGCATGCCATTCCACCCTTATCTGCAAGTACCCACAGACGTCGTATCCTCTCTCTCGGAAGCGCTTCCGGCGCTGCGCGCCGACGGGCGATGGTTGGTCAGCCGGCTTAGACGTTGTCGTCGTGGAACTGCGGAGGTAGCGGACAAGCAAGGCAAGAATGTCAATGAACGACTTCTCTCGAATCTCGTGAACCAAGAAGAGGAGATGGGGAGAAGGACGAAAGGAGGAATGAGCGTACATGCCACCGCGTCTTCTTCGGATCAGACGGGGCGTGTGAGACGTAGCGGTCGTTATCGGGCGGGAGCTCCTTCTTCTTGCATGAGGCGAGCACTGCTTCGCCCGAGCCCGAGCCTGTTAGCTCCTTTGATCTCGAATGAGAGGGAAACAAGACGAGAGCGGGGATGCGGGAGGGGGACACCCGTACTGGATTGGAGCGTTAGGCAGACGGCGGCGACGCTGTTAGGAGGTGGTTGGCTTGTTAGTTCAATAGTGTCGGAGGGAAACATGGAAAAGGAAGGAGACAAAGGGAGAAGGGAGAAAGATGAAACGTAGGAGGAAGGAAGAAGGGAGAAGGGTACGTACTTGAGGACGGGCGACCAGCCGTTGCCGAGTATGGATGCGCAGATCTGGGTGCGGGTCAAGACAGAGTCAGCCTGCTGCTCATATTCAGGTGCCACTCAGGCAGAGTATTAAAGGAAAGACAGACATGGCCGTTCGTATAGCTTTGCCAGGGATGTGAAAGTCAGTTGCCGCAGGTCATGTCACGCGAGCGGCAGATGCACGGCGCGGGGTAACGGGGAAGAGCGCACGCACATGTGCGGGTGTGTGGGCGCCTTGTAGGTGTGGTCTACGACGAATTGGACTGATGGACTCTGGAAAATGCGAAAAGGCGCGGTAGAGGGAGGGTGCTCAGCTTGGGGTTCGGGGAATGGCAGCTGGAGAAGGGTCAGGGGATAAGGAGGCGGACGTACGTCGATGGGGTACTGTGGATGTAGGTCGGCGGGGGGAAAGAAGATATGAGCGTATGAGAGAAATGAGGGGAAGTGATGGACTAGGGAGTGATGAGAGGTGCGCAGTAGCCGTTCAGTGCAGCTGTAGCCCAGCCCGACCACGCCTCCGCCCTCCGATTCGCCCGCTTCGCCCGCGCGACCCAGGTAGCTCTCCAAGCCTAAAACTCACCTGTGGAGAGAACTTGAACTGCAGCGCAAACGTCTCGCCCTTCTCGACGATCCCGGCACCGACCGCCAATCCTCGCGTCAGCCCCTCCGCTCGGTCGCTTGAAGGTGCAGAAGACGACACGCACCGAGTAAATAGAATCGTACACCTGCAGACTGAACCTCCAAGTTTGCAGATCCTCAGCCAAAATAATAGCTACGCCTGACCCGCGTCATCCCACTCATCCCACTATCAGGCCTGAACGTGGATGGAGGAGCAGTTAAGGGCGAGGCTGTGCGGACCTGCAGGACACCCGCCCGCCTGCAGCTCCTTAAGCTCCTTCGTCAACCGGCGCGTCGCGAGGCTGGTCATCCCTCTCTATGGTTTTTGCTGTGGGTTCGATTCTATCAAGTGCGAGCGCAGAAAGCGATGGTGGTTCGGAGGAGAGCCAGGATGCTAATCGTACAAGATTACGACAGTAGTGAGCGGAGTCGGAAGGGTGAGGGGTGTCGTCCGGGGACTTTCCGGGGAAGGGTTGGCGCGTTCAGATGGGACAGTGCCTCGCGTGTCTTGCGAGCTTCCTCTTCCGGTTCCTCATCTGCTGCACGCTGTGCTCATAAATCGGTGCATTACTAGGTGTTGCCGTGGTGCTGAAGGAGATGTGGCTCAATGTATATGCTTTAGCCCACAGACTTACGAACGAATCAAGCTTTGCGCAGCGAGCGAGCAATTTGAGGCATTCTCCAACGCGTCGACTGCACTGTTCGTCGCGTCTCGAATTCACAATCTCTCATTCGATCCGCTCACCTATCAATCTTTCAAATTCACACAATCAGAAACGACTACACCCTCCTCCCTCCCTCCCCTCCCTCCCCACTCGATGTCCTCATCTCGCCGATCTGCGACCCTCCAGAGCAGCAGCACCTCCCCCACGCCCTCCAACAAGGAGAACTCCCGACGACGCACCACCAGCAGCGGCACTGCCATGGCCTCTTCCTCCTCGCGCAGAAGCAATGGCCGCCCTACGGGAGGGGACGACGAGCACGAGCAGGTCCTCCGCGGGTTCAAGGAGGGCCAGGACGCGTACGACCCGGACCAGGACCGTGAGGAGAAGCGGCGGATCAGGAAGGAGTACCGAGCGCTCATCGAGGGCGCTGAGGGTGCGTGCGCGGGATAGGCACGCCAGGAGATCGGAGAGGGATGATTGGGCTGATGATGATGTGAGGATGCCGGGGCGGTAGGGCACTCGAAGGATCTGAGCAACGTCACGACGGAGGACTTGACAGAGGCGCTCACGCAGGCGAACACCCTCTACGCCAAAGGTGCGTCCTTTTCCCACTCTCCTCCATTCCAATTCACCTCACCCACCCCGCCACCGCAGTCCGCGCCCCGCAAGAAGCGACCCTCGACTCTCGCTTCCTCATCGTGCAGTCCGAAATGGGCGCGGCAAAGGCGCGCTCGATGCGGGTCGAGGTGGACGCGTTCGACGTCAACGACTGGATCTCGAAGCTCGTGCGGCTTGCGGGCGGGCGGGGGGCGGAGCTGGTGCGTCCTTCTTCCCCTTCCCCTTCTTCCTGTGCTTCTCCC
>JTLS01001031.1:0-11191 GCA_000826855.1 Basidioascus undulatus | reverse complement strand
CTTCTCTACCTCCTCTCCCGTTTCCCCTTCCCCGAACTAACGCCGGCGGAGGACCGCAGGTGGTAGAGCGTCACAACAAGCCAGAAGTCGAGACGCAAAAGTCGCGCGAGCTCCTGCTCCAGCCGTTGCTCATCACGCGCTCCGCGACCGAACGCGTGCTCGTCGAGCCTTCCGTGAACGCCATCCGCGTCAGCATCAAGATCAAGCAGGCGGACGAGATTGAGCGCATCTTGTGCCACAAATTTACGCGGTTCATGATGATGCGCGCCGAGGCGTTTGTTGTCCTGAGGCGGAAACCGATCCCGGTGAGTGACAGTCGTCTGTGGGTGGGATGGGGACTTTGTGCTTCGGGACATGTGGCGCACGTTAGATGAGGTCCCCTGCCCCGAGCGCTGACACCCCTCCCTCCCTCTTTTATCTTCAGGGCTATGACATCTCCTTCCTAATCACCAACGCAAACACCGAGACAATGCTCAAGCACAAGATCGTAGACTTCATCATCCAGTCCGTCTGTTCCTCCTTCCTTCTTCCCCCTTCCCCCTTCCTCCGTCTTCCGTCCCGCCTTCCGTTCCTCTTCCCTCCGTTCCGTCTTCTTCCTCCCCCTCTTCCCCTGTTCCTTCTTCCTTCCTCCCGTCTTCATCCCTCTTAGCATCCCGGCATCTGTCGCTTACTCCATGTTCGGCGCGCCCGCAGGTTCATGGAAGAAGTAGACAAGGAGATCTCAGAGATGAAGCTGAGCCTGAACGCGCGCGCGCGCATCGTCGCCGAGACGTACTTGGCTACTGTGCGTGTCCCGTTCCTTCCCCCCTGCCTCCTACTTCAGCTGCCTTCTTCCCTTTCTTGCCGTTGACGACTGTCCTGGGCGGCGAGGTAGTTCGGCTGAGCGCTGTGGGTCCTCCGGATGAGCGGGGGAGAGGAAGGGGGAGGTTGCGTCTTTGGTTGCTTGGGAAGAAGTGGGGGCGGCCGTGCAGCGTGCGCGGTATGGGGTGGTGGGAATGGGTGTTTTTGGGGTGTGGACTGGGATACCGCGATTTAAGACTGATGATAAACGAGATGCGCTGAGTGTCGCGTGGCGTGGGTTTGGGCAAGTGGGCATAGAGAACGGGGCGGAACGGTATTTAGCCTTTCAGTGAGGGAGGTCGGTTGATAGGAGTGAGCGTCTGCGCTTTGGCGTTCGTTTTTGGTCTCGCAGCGGGTGCGTGGTGGTTGTGTGACGACGTTAATCCATCGCAGGCAGTAGGTCTTCCTAACTCGACGGTGTCCGAGCCAACGGGCTAATGGTTACGTCGGATGCGGAAGTCGTTGAAGGAGCTTACCGCCCTGTCGCGCTACTGCCTACGATCTCGAAGATCTTCAAGAATGTCCTTGTGGCGCGTACCGCATACCTGATCACGAAGCACAACTTGCTTCCCCGCACTCACTTTGGAGCCTGCTCCGGGCGCAGCACAACTGATGCACTGCTGACAGTAACGGAGTTCATCAAGAACAGCTGGCGAGGTGATTTTGTTGAGAAACTGGCCCTGCGCCCCAAGCAGTGCGAGCCGCTCGCGAGCTAGTCTTCGACTATGGAGAGGGTTAGTGCGGAAAATCAACATGTGGACTGTCGATTTTCCATAAACTAGTTGAAAATCACCAGGTCTCAGGGGCTTTTGATATTAATAACCTTAGCTGCTCCACCTGAGGTGTTGAAGATCAACGGCGACAAACTGGAGCAGCTGAAAATCAACTTGCCCTGTTGATTTTCAACTGCCTGGCTCGCCACCGGCAAGTGGCCCAGTGAGGTCATTCCTTTCTTAGCAACACTGGAATCGACAGCCTCGCCACATGCATAAAGCAGCCCGAGGTTCTCCAGGCTCTTGAGGGCTGTTCTCCAACTTCCATCACACACGCGACTTTGCCCTGCACTGAGGGTGTTCCCGGCCCCTCACCTCTCGCCTCTCCTCCTCTGCAACTAAACAGTTTTTGGTGCTCACAACATGGTTACCAAACAGGCCTGCTAAAGTGCGCTTTCTAAGCTTGTCTCTCTTCCGCTGGTCTCCCCCCTGAGTTCACTCTACTGCAGCTGAATACAACCGGACTGATTTGGCGCAGATGCGCCAGGCCCTCATCTTTATCTTGTGTGAGTACAGTCTCGATCAGCCACTGGTGGAATGGGGAGCGTGAGAGGTATTTGCCTTACAATGTTACATGCAATGAGATTCTGGGAACATGCCTGTGAACCTGTGTGTGGCCCGCAATGTGGAAGTGCATAGATTGCTACAGCAATCAAGTCATAGGAAAGGAGCCAAACTGGAGCTTCTCAGCCGTTGATTTCAAACTATATGAGGCAAATACTGCGTGAAAAAGGAAGGGGTTCCCAACCTGAAAATGCGTTGAAGGCAACGGTTGTGATGAAGAAAATCAACGGTTCATCTGTGCTTTTTCCGTTGCCCTCCCACAGATCATAGGGTTTTTAAAATACCCATTTGATCTATTGAAACGTCGCGCGTTTCAACACAACTTCTGGTGTGCCAGATCACTGAAATCCAGCAGGTATAGTGCTGAACCGCACCAGGTTTTTGTTGAAAAACAACAGATCCTGGACGAAATTCAACCACTTATCCGTTGTTAACAAAAATATACGTGATGCTTTTCAACAGATATTCCAACAAATATGAGGGCTTCATGTAATGAAGATCATCATCCCAATTTGACGCACGTACGATGCGCACGGCTCGCGATGGATTGACCAGTGCGCGCGCTGGCACTCCTTCGAGCAGTAGATGACTGTGGGGAGGTAGTGGGGTACAATCACACACATAATAATGGCAATGATGGCGGACAATCGCACCCTCGCGGCATCGCCCGCAGAGCTGGAAACGCGGGTCTCCCTCGGGCTCCTGACGCCCGCACTTAGCGCAGATCTCGAGCGGTCGACAGGTTTTAACTTGGGTAGACTGCATAAAGCGGTCCTGGCGCGACACGGGGCTGGTCGTCTTCGTTCTCGATAAACTGGGCGTGCGGGAGGCGGATCCGTTTCAGCCCTTGTTGGCCACCCGGCCTTTGGGAGCTAAGGGCGCGAACGCAGAGTTGGAGGCGCAAGGAAAGCACTGGAGGGACACGTGGGGAGGTGTGGGAAGGAAGGGACGGGGTGCGGCTGGATGAGCCGGCGGTGGAAACTGAAGGATGAGGTCGTACCTTGGCTCAGTGCGTTGGACGCTGGAGTGGTGGCCGAGCATGATTCTCGGCCTGGCTCGCTGGACTACGTGCAGCCGGGCCACTGTAGCTCTCTTTCCAGCGCGCCTTGATTCACACTAGTACTCTACCTACTTGAATTATCATGGCAGCAAAAAATCCGTTTGAAACGTTGTCTCTCCTGAGCTCGTGTGCAAGAGTGATTGCCCCGCAATGACTTCAGCCACTGTCAGAAGTGCGAAAACAAGAAATGGATGATGGACCGCTGGAGCTCTTCGACCCACAATTCACGTCCACCTCGACGTATGACCTAGTCGCTCTTCCGTAATTTCAACACCTCGTCTTTTATCTCACAAGTACTCGAATCCGCCACATCAGCTCACTCAGGCACACACTCCTACTCATACATTGCGCCTTCTATAAACCAAAATGGGCTTGACCGGGGGCTGCTATTGTGGCCAAATCAGAGTAAGTTGAATCAGTCTACCACATTCTACGAACATAAACCTATTGACCGTGAACGCTCTCCGTCGTTCCGTCTAAAGTATCAGATCAACGCGCTCGCCGACCAGCTTCGGACATCGCTCTGTCACTGTGACAACTGCAAGGTTCGTCGAACGGTCTTCCTATAAGCACCTTCTGCTGATCTATGTAACTGATTCACCCAACAGAAATGGTGCGGCTCGCCTTTCCAAACGACAGTCAAGACTCCGCGCCCGGCGTTCCAGATCACCGCCGGTAACCCCACGGTGTTCGAGGACCACAACACCGGCACGGGGAAAGCGCTCCGGCGCAAGTTTTGCGGAGACTGCGGGAGCAACTTGATCGAAGATGGCGTACGTGCTCACTCATCCGGGATCGAGTGTCCCTTCGTAACTAATGCTAAGTGAGAGTCCCGTCGCCCTCAAGGAAAACAATAACGACTTTGTCTACATCGTATGGGGCACGCTCGATGACCCGAACGCGCTGCCGCCGAAAGGCGAGTTCTTCTGCAAGTCCAAGGCACCATGGCTGCCGGACTTCCCAGGTGCGTACTGAGCCGCCGCTAAACGATGAAGAAATACTGACCCTTGATACTCAAGGGCTGTTTTCCAAGAAGGAGGTCAAGGAATGAGCCGACTCTAAGGTGTCATGGACACGAACCTTCACTTGCTCCTTCATGCTCAGCGATAGCCTAGGGTTCCGCTAGCTGCTGATTGGCTTTACCTTCGTATGCATTGTAGCTTGGAAGGTTTCTTATTTCTGAGCGGTTTGGTATGTTTCACGAATGTCCCCAAAGCAAGTGTTCTCGAGGTGGTCAGGCCCAGCGTAAGGCCGAGCAGACCGGTTCGTCGCACAGCATACCCTTTGATCAAGCTGCTCCAGATACGTGCCCTGCCTAACAAGCTTCCAGCACCTACGAAAGCGAAAGGCGTCCGAATAAAAATCCTCGGAGATTCAATCAAGCTTCGCCGAACCGTCACCGTCACCCTGAGAACGATTCAAACCCCTTGTTACCTCTAAGGCAGATAGCCAGTCCCTGTGAGAGCGGACGAGCGCCTGATGAAAACGAAATGTAGCGTGAACTAGATTTGCATACGCAGTCACCCTCGCCCGTGAGTTCCAGTGCGAATGTTATACCCCCGATCAGCCTCCCTTCCACCACCTCCGAAGCAGCACCTCATCCGATCCTCCGACCCGGTGTCACACGACTATCCATATCCAGATGCTCTGAACCTCAATCTCCCACTCCGCTCACACATCTCCCGCCACCGCGCAACCCCAGCCCAAGTCCTCCTTCTCCCCTCACTCCTGCACGTCTCCTCGCTTCCACTCTCACGCCGCCTCCCCCTGATCCAATCCGTTCTATGAATCTCCTCCGGCGCGCGAGCTAGCCGCTCAATCCTCGTTTTCCAAGAACGCAATCCCCGCTGGATGAACCCCGCACGGCAGTCAGCGATCGGGTCGCAGGACAGCGCGGAGCGAAAGCGAAAGCGAATGAGAGGTCGTACCGTTTTGGATCTTCGCCGTGAACTTGTTATACCACTGCTGGATCACCCCGAGCGGCACGGCCGTCTGCGGTCCCACATTTCCCTGTGCGAAGCTGCGCCCCCCCATCTCGGATCAACAACCCCATCCATCCCTTCCCTTACACCATTCCTTCGAAACTCACCCCGAAATATACTGGAACAGATTCTTTAGAATCTTGCTCGCGAGCACGGTGGGGTCGTCGAGCCCCTTCTTGGTCACGTCCACCGCGGACGTCTGCGGCGCCATCAAAGCGACCTGCTGCTCGACGAGCTGGACAGGCTCGATCGAGATGCCGAGAGTCGCCGCGGATTGGGGCGTTGCGTTCGCGATGGAGGTGAGCGTGGAGGAGGATCGGGTGGAGAGGCTCGAGGGCGTGATTGAGCCGCGGAGACGGAAGATCGAGGAGGGCTTGTCGTTGGAGAGTCTATGGGTTGACGGGAAGTAATAAGAAGGAGTGTGGAGAGCAGCGAGAGGGGGCAGAAATGGGGAAAGAAGACGTACTTGCCGAGGAGCTGCCAACCCTTTTCGGACCCTGGCCAGAGGAAGTGGACTGTAGACGCGTACTGCAACAAACCCGGCCCATCTTCAGCTCCCCATGCTCCACTGAATCCTTCAGCATCAGGTTGAGTCACCCCTTCCGGGAAAGCGACTGCCGCACCACCGTCCCGACCCCCTGATCAGCGACCCTCTCCTCCTCCGCCCCCCACCCTACAAAGCTCACCCGCGCCCGTCAAGAACACAACGATATGGTTGATCTCCTCAGGCCGCTCGAGCTCGAACACAAAGTGCGTCTCGTCTACCTGCTGGCAATTGGTCTGACTGGCCTGGGCCGCAACGGGCTCGGATGAGCGTGGAGGATAGGGAAACAAGAAGACGAGCTGCTCACACGAGCCGGCCGGCGACTATGCAGCCAAACATCGGGGCTGGAGCGGCCATGGTCGATGACTGGAGCAAGACCGCGGGCTGGAAACGCTAGAGGTTTATGGGAGAAGATCGAAGGAGAGAAGGAACCTCGAGTTGAGGAAGACCCAGATGGATGCGAATGACGTAGATTGTGCGCGAACTTCGGCGCAGTGTCTGACTGTGCGGGGTGCGTTGCCAAACATGCGCACTCAGGTGCCACCTGAAAGTTGAGATTATTGTATTGAGTACGACAAATACTGCCGAAGAGGTTTGTGACCACGATCAGGCGGCAGTGGGGCTGCAATGTGAGCGTGAAAGGACCTCGACAACGCTATAGTGGTATGCAGCACACCTGGTTAGCCCCCCGGCGAGCTGCTTTCATAAAAGCAAAATACTTGATAAAAACGTAGTCTGGGTAAAACTTGTGCCGCGATAAATGCAGCATGATTGAAAGTAAGATCTGTTCAGTGTCCTGCCCTTCATGCGTTGAAAATGACCGTCTTTCAAATCACTCCTGTGGTCCGTCCATACAAGTAGGATCAACCAAACCATTAGAGTGATCATTTATGCTACTGCATCTCCAGAACCCACTCGAAATACTTTATTACAGCATCCTCAGAGCGTGTACCTAAAGAACGGCGCATCGTCCCATTCTCCTTGAACTCCGCCATGCTCTTCTCGTCCCACGCGCGGCAGGCCGCTGCATCTGCAGCGTCTCTAGCCTTGTTGATCCGCCCCATCCAGATACGCAGAACCGATGCGCAGGCGGAGGCGAGCATCACCAGTGCGAGGAGAGTGCCGTGGCTCAGGTACCCTTCGTGGACATGTGTTCTACCGAACAGCAAGGTGGGTAAAAACCCACCTTGTAATAGCGCGGTCCGTCGGCAGCTGGAAAGAGGTACGAGCAGACTGCACTGCCGAGGCCGGCTTCATGAGGGGAGAGTATCAGGATCGTGTCGAGATTTTGGCTAGGAGGGGAGGAAGATACGGCTAAACAGAGCTTACCTAAACATCGAGCGTTTCGTTGCGCCACCCATGCAGTTGCTGTTGAATGACAAGATGTCTTCAGCCGACCTCGACCCCATTGAGGGCGACCAGAGCAAGCTCACCCCGCCCACATCGTCGACAAAGGCACGTTCGCCTTAACTCCAGAGGCTGCCGGGAAGCATCCTGCAGAAGATTCGGAAGATCGATTAGTTTGAAAGTCGCAGTGCCATGGTAAGTTCGTCTTTGGATGTGCCTGTGTATTGCACTGTATAGATGGGTTACGAAGGATGTTGAGTAGTATAGTTAGAAGGAGGGTACGAACCTCTTTCCACTGCTAAGCAGCATAATGAACCCGACCGCCACGAGGCAGTTCCAAGCCATGATAGGCTCGAAGCGCTGGGGCGTTCTGTCGGACCACCAGCCTCCGAGAACGTAGACCTGTTCCATCCAGCCCTCGTCAGGGTAGCCCGTCTGTCGAGTATCCGTTCAGACGCACGATGCAGCCCACCATGTAAGAGGGATGATTAACTAGTGGCGATGGCGGCTTGGTAACCCCTAGAAACAGGCAGCGTGTTGAGTAGTTCATCGGTGCTGCGGGTGAGAGGTCTCACATGTTCGAGATGATGGTCGGCATGAACAGCGAGAACGCATATACGGGCGTCAACATTGAGAAGAACAGTATTGATAGTGACCAAGGATCAACGTCTGTGCAGTCCCGACGGTTGCTGCAAGGCGTACGTGCTTGCAGCCAGATCTTGGCGTCTTTCACTGCTTGCCTGTCGAAACACATGTAAATCAGCTACTCGTAGGAGCTCATCAAACAGAGTCGAATACTTACCACACAGACTTGCTCTTCCACTCGGACGACGAGCTCTCATTGTCGAACTTCAGCCTCTTGAACGCGCTCCTTCTCTGCAGGTGTCAGCACTGTATCGAAGAGTGCCTTTGTGATCAGCTACTTGAAACAAGTATGTGTTGAAAAGGAAACGACGAACATTTGGCCGTTGCGGGATAGTCACCCATCAAGAAGAAGGCGCAGCAGCCGAAGACGACAGTGATGATGCCTTCGAGGATCCAGCTTATGCAAACTGTCAGCAAATCCGTTGGGTCTGAGAGTACGGGGAAAAGTTCAGTACGTACATCCCTACTCGTCCGTAGGTGATCAAACGATCAACGCCGTCAGCCTGCTACCGCTCTGCGGACGACGGGGGGTTGCACGCACATTTCCACCCCTCAAGGCCACCGATCATCTGGCAGTCCGTCCCGTGTTAAGCTGCTGATGGCAAGCGCCACCCGAGGTTTACGTACCCATGAGGTTGAATAGTCAAGTAAGAAGACCGGAGAATGCTCCGGCCACTCTGGAAAGACGACCGTCAGTGGGCTCCGGATGGCTTCAAGCGGACCACTGTCACTCACGTCGCTGCCGAAAAGAACAGAGCGGAGCGGAAACCGCACCCCGATTTTGGGTACCATAAGGTGATCGTCAACTGTTACCGAAGGATATAGGTGAACGGTCGCAGATGTGTCAGTCAGGAGAAATACTCACCAGGAAACAGTCCGCCTTCCAGTGCACCGAGAACGATTCGGGAGCCAATGAGGCCGCCGAAGTTCTCCACGAAGCACATTAAAGTCATGCTGTCCAACCTTTTGTCAGACCCAAAGAACAGATCTGAACCGCGGAAAACGAAACTTGCCACGTTCCCCAGGCCTTCCAAACAACAAAACTCCGGCCCTGAGTACCCGCCCTTAACAGTATCGTGGATTAAGTATTCACGACGGTCATCAGCGGTAACCACATGCTGGGTCTTCACCTCTTCAAGACGCTGTTGCTGGGGACTTTGCGCCAGTACATAAGAGTCTGGGGGGTCATTTCAGCATCACGGTCGCACTTGGGTTCACACGTGGAGGAGCATAGCGTGTACAATGGAATATAGATAATGCATGGGGCTAAAAGGCGGGAAGCTCACATGTCAGCGGGTGCGCTGCCCAGTGGTATTAAGGGCGCATCGGAAGACTTAGTATTGCTTGCCCTCCAGATGCAGCGTCTTCGAGAGACCGAAGATATTGGAATTCCCGATGTTGGATCTGGAAAACGAGCGTGAGCCCTGGAATTTTCCGGAAGGGCTCACCATCACCCACCGACACAAGAAGGACACTGTTTGTGGGACATCGCTGTCAGGAAGTAGGTCGATCGTGTCAACCGGGCGAAAGGGCCATGATGCCTCACGGAGATACAGAGCGGAAAGAACAGGTACAAGGTGGCGGTCCAGCTTGCGGACGAGTGCCTTATCAGACACCGCTTGGTCTTCCACGGTCGACGCGTGTGCGGAGAGCGAGGAAGAATTCGTCAACGGTTCGGCCTTCGCACCAAGGCTCTCCAGAGGAGGATCGCTGGAGGATCCGGTCGACGTGAATGCCATGTTCGAAAGTAGAAGTTGGTTGTCATGGGGAGGTTGTGCAATAGGGCACGAGAGAAGACAGGTTGGTGGTCGAACCGCAGTGTCCCCCCGCAGAATAAGTACCTTTCAACGGATCAGGCCGGAGCCCGAGGAGTTGGTCGTCCCCGCAGAAAGAACTCTGAAAATGGCAACATGTAATGTTACTTCGGCAAGCACATACGAGCGAGAGTAGAGGATGGCAAGGTACCAGCGTTTCTGGGAAGCTAGCGGAAGGCGGTTTGCGGGGTAGCTTCTGCAGGACGGGTTTTGTGGAGCTTCCTGTAATTGCAGAACAACATATTGAAAGAGGCCATTCATGGAGTCAGAGTCATCTCAGTTCTTTAGGCAGTCCAGACACCGCCCTCCCGAAGACTCTGCAGCGGTACCAAGGATTTTGAGATGTGCAGTTAGGCCGGCCGATAATCAACCGCACTGAATGTGTATACAGTAGCTTTCTTATCGTTTAGTATAAATTTTCGGGCTCTGACTCGAGCGGTGTTCAAGGACTACGTGAGTGCCCGCAAAAGCGGCTACCCTTTGGTATCCATGCGCTGCACACGATACCTGATCCAGACGATACTCATGGACACGAGGGAGTTGACTCGACGAAATCATTTTTAACGCGTCAAACCGCCAAATGGTAGCGGCAGGAAGACTTGATGGATGAGGAACAGGTCAGGCTGATTGAGCGCAGGTGCGTGGACGTACGGTCCTAGAAGATTATGTCCAACGCGTCCATCGAGGTGAGAAGGGATCCAGCGAGCAGCAAATAGGATCGTATCAGGTCGATGGCAGTTCAGGTCCATGCAGCCTACCGAAGGAGGAAGACAGCAGGAAGGAAGCTCCGCCGCGGTACGGAGAAGAAAACCTGTCGAGCAACGCTGGCGATACCCACGATTCGGCGTCTCATCGACCCCCTACTTGAAGCATTCACGCCGCGAGGTACTGGCCTGGCTGCTCAATCCAATCCAGTCACTCGACCTTCCCCACACGAGTCAGTGCCCTCCGCCTCCCATGCATCGAGTCGAGATCGAAAGATATTTATGGACATTAAGAGCTGCTTGACCGCGTTCGATCGAGAAAAGTGTGCGTATGCGAACGTGAGAGGCCTGGCCATTGCCAAGCGAATCGCCATTGCCACCGCGTCCTCAAAATCGTGGACCCATCAAGGCGTGTCTATTATCCACGTGAATACCCTCGAAGACCTCAATCAACCCATCAACACATCCTCAATGCTCAAACCCACCCAACGCGCTCAGCTGCCCCGCCCCATCCTCCTGATCAGCTTCCCCTCTCCTCCTCCTTCCCACTTAACCTCATCTTCACTTACAAGTCCGTCGCCCTCCCCGCAAAGCCCCACTCGCCCCCCGCGCCCCACCTCAGCGGCTCCCTCTTGGGCCCGCCGACCTCTCCGGTCTGGGGGTTCACGTCCCCCTCAAACTCCTCCCTCAGCTCGTCCCGCCTGGTGTTCGGGTGCAGCTGGAGCTCCTTCTCCCGCTCCGCGGCGTCGCGTTTGAGGGCTTCTGAAGTGCCGACAGTTTCGGCCGCTTTTTGGAGCGCTTCGAACTCGCGCTGCTCGGTGGGCGGGAGCGGAGGGGGGCCGGGGCGGGAGAAGGAGGAGACGCTTCGGAGGAGGGGGAGAGGAGGTGCGGGTAGGTGCGGACCAGGAGAGGCGTGAG
>JTLS01001030.1:0-11200 GCA_000826855.1 Basidioascus undulatus | reverse complement strand
ATGGACAACGTGCCGCTGGGCGGGTCGGGTGGGGCCGCGGGGCTCTCCAAGAGCGCGACGGTCGGCGCCCAACGTAACATTCCCTCGTCGCGCGCCTGTGGCCGCCCATGCCGGCTCCCCCCTCGACTGCGATGGGCACTAACTTGGGGAGAGCGCGAACAGCCCGCCAACAGGGAACGAGGCCACCCCCGCCCAGGCCGCCTCCGCCCCCCAGGCTCGACTTGACCCCAGCCAGGCCCCAGGCTCGCGCTGTTACCGGTTCGGGCGCGGCCCGTCTCCTCACGCCGCCAGACGACGAGAAGCCGCGGCCTGCCTACGCTCACGCGACGGAGGTGCGTCACTTACCTTCGACCCATTTGTTCCTATCAGGCAGAATTCTGACCCCTCCCCGTTTCGTTAGGTCTATGACGACTACCTCAACGCCTACCGCCCTACTAACGACGCCGACCGC
The DNA here is from genome assembly GCA_000826855.1 of Basidioascus undulatus. Classification (NCBI taxonomy): domain Eukaryota; kingdom Fungi; phylum Basidiomycota; class Geminibasidiomycetes; order Geminibasidiales; family Geminibasidiaceae; genus Basidioascus; species Basidioascus undulatus. The sequence continues at coordinate 10,749 of JTLS01001030.1, read as the reverse complement.
AGTCCCGTCCCGAACATGCCGCGCCTCGCGTCCTGGACGCGCAAGGTCGAGCCGGCGCTGCTGCAGCGCTTGATGTCCGCGCGCCTCTCGCCGAACAGCAGCTCCGCCGGGAGGCGCCCGGGCGGGCGGACTCCCGTGATGCGCGAGGACGACCGCTACCAGAGCGACGGCGACTTTTACGGCTCGAACGCGTTCGAGCTCACGAGGATCAGGATCAAGGTACGGGTGAGTATGCCTGCTGAGACGGGTTCCGCTTGGGCTGATTGGGGATGGGAAGGTATAGCTCTTCTACAGGGACGACGTCCGTGGGATGATCGTCAACATGCCGCAGATGAGCTACGACGAGGTGCGTTCGCTTCTACTCTACGCTGCTAGGCTTGCAACTGACCCAACCCGCCCCCTGCAGTTCATCTCGGCGGTGCTCATGAAGTTCAACAAGTGCCTGGGTGGCCTGCGGCTTAAGTACAAGGACGAGGACTCGTTTGTGTAGTCACGCCTTTCTCCTTCCCCCCTTCTTCCGCAGCAACGAGCTCACATGTAGCCCCCTGATGGCACGGCACAGCTCGCTGCTCGACGAGTCGGACTTTGACTGTGCGATCGAGTGCGCTCGCGAGCGGTCGGGCGGGAAGGCGGAAGGGAAGCTGGACGTGTATTGCACGGACGAGGAGGAAGGTTTCTAGTGGTGTGAAGGATGGGGAGGGCGGGTCTAGGGGTGCATTGGACAGTTTTTGGTATACCATACGCGTCTTTCCATTTTCGGACTTTGTAATTTTTTATATAAAAACTCTCCTATATATTTCAGACCGTTGAGAGCTGTTTGGGGATCAGTCGACAATCGAGGCTGTCTGTCACGAGACTGCCATGGCATGCGGGTGTTGTTTCATCGCACGCTCTCGAGATTCGCCAGGCTGCGCTGCCAACGCCCACGACCAGCACCTTATAATTAAAATGGTGGTAACGGTTTGGAATCCGCATTTACGGACTGTCTAGAAGAGGATTGCAGAGCGTGTCAAGGGTCAGACTGGTCCGCATCCGAACCGCATGCCTCACAGTGGCCGATGCTCCCGCGGCATTCGGTCTTGGGGGGTCACCTGCTTCCCGCAAGCGAACATCCACAACTCAAGTCTTCTTCTTCACCATCTCCAGATACGGAAATTGCAATCACCACATCCCTTATCAAACAGGTACGGCTGTGTTCACCTCCCAAACTTCGAGAAGTGCTCACGACTCCTGCGCTGCGAGCAGAACATGTCCGCTACCTCCAACCCCCAGAAGGTCACCTCGTGCTCGTGCACACACTCCCCTTCGCTCTTCCGAATTGATTGCCACACGCACATCATGCCCCGCGAGCTCCCCGACCTCGCGGCCGAGTACGGCGGGAGCGCATGGCTGACGCTGCGCGAGCGCGCCGATGGAAACGTCGACATGTCTGTGGGCAACAAGTTCTTCCGCACCGTCGAGCCCAACTGCTACGATGTCGACGTGCGCCTGCGGGAGATGGAGGAGAACCATGTGGATGCGCAGGTGCTTAGCACTGTACCTGTGCTGTTCTTCTATGATCAGGTGCGCCGATCCAGTCCGTTCACTGTGCCCCTTTGCGGCTGATCTCCCAGTTCTACACAGCCGGCAGAGCCAGTGAACAAGCTCGCTCGATACCTGAACGACCACATCTCCACGCTCTGCCGCGCCCACCCGAGCAAGTTCATCGGCATCGGCACGCTCCCCCTCCAGTCCCCCAGCCTCAGCATCCTTGAGCTCCGCCGATGCAAGCACGAGCTCGGCCTGCAGGGCATCCAGATCGGGACGCACATCGGCGCGTGGAGCCTCGATGCGCCGGAGTTGCAGCCCGTGTGGGCAGAGTGCGAGGTGCTCGATATGCCCGTGTTCGTGCATCCGCTCGGATATACCTGGGCGAAGGAGAACGCCGAGAAGGTACGTTGCCGGCGCGTTTCTGCCGCTTACGCGCTAACTGTGGACCTGCCCATAGTGGTCATCGTACTGGTCGTCCTGGCTAGTCGGTATGCCCTGCGAGACGACACTAGCCATCAATGCTATTCTGCTGTCGGGCCTGCTGAACAAGTACCCCAAGCTGCGCATCTGCTTCGCGCACGGCGGCGGCAGCTTCCCTGGAACTATGGGGCGCATCGGGCAAGGCTACGGTTCGTTTTCGCCGCTTTACGAGCCTCTATGTCGACATTCAAACTTATCAGTCAATGCGGTCTGCGCTGCACAACTCTCCAGATTGCCGTCCGGACCTCGTCGCTGGTCGCAGCGGCGGCGTGAGCCCTGCAGAGTGGATCAAGCGCCGGGCGCTGTGGTTCGACAGCCTCGTGCATGACGAGCACACATTCGAGTTTCTCGCGAAGAAAGTGGGAATGAACAGGTAGGTAACAACTTGACGCCTTCACTCATTTGGTAACTGGCCGAACTGACGGTGCAACGGTTTGTGCAGGATCTTGCTCGGCAGCGACTATCCTTTCCCGTACGTCTTCAACCTCGCAGAAACAAGGGTGACTCTGAAAAATTTCCTGACAATACAGATTGGGCGAAGTCCCCGAAGCCGGACGCATGGTCGCCTCCGCCCCCTTGCTCGACAAGATCCTGACGACAGAAAACAAAGCTGCAGTCCTGGCCTTGAACACAGTCGAGGTTCGCCTTCCTCCCGTCCTTCTTCTGATTTGGAAGCTCACTAGCTCGTGCGATATTGCCTAACTGCAGTTCTACCGACTGGGTCCCCAATGGGAGATTCCCATCCGCGATCGTCTGACCGAGTTCCTCGCTCAACGACAGCCGAAGTTTGGATCGCCGCACGACTCGGGCTTGGGGCTTGGGGAGAGCCCGCCGAAGTTTTGAGCGTTTGCATTGGTACGGCCCACAGCTGTTGTAGTAGGAGATGGAAGAGAACTCAAGTGCAGCCCTACGGACCTTCCAGCGCAGACATGAGCAGTGGCGTCTTGCTGTGATTTATCCGATTGTCGTTGCTTCATTGAACGTGGTAATCATTTGTGCCTCGCTAGGAGTCTTGTTTGAGAATCCATCGTCTCATATTTTGGCGATGCATCTGGAAAGATCGAACCAACTGTGCCCGTGAAGTTCAAACTTCAAGTCTACCAGTTCCCATGTAACTCGTTTGCCCATCGCAGCCTTCACCGAAGCACCTGCGAGGTCCCATGAGTCAGAGCACACCGCAGTCTCAAAAGCATCACAGTAAATGCAAGCCCCTCAGATCCTCTAGCTCTTCCAGGGTCCCCACCACCCGCCCGTCGTTCCGCTCTCCTTCTTCTCCGTCTCCTCCGCCGCACCCCCAACCTGCGGCTCCTGACCCAACTCCTGCGCCGAGCTGTCCGCCCCGCTCGAGTCCGGCTTCGGCGCAGCCGCGTCCGCGTCCGACTTCGATGCCGCCGCCAGACCCGCGAGGTAAGCCCTCGAGCGGCGCTTCGGGGGCGCGTTGACCGCGAGCGACTCGGCGGGGGCCTCCTCCGAAGCAGGCAGGGGCTCGGGCTCGGGAAGGTCCGACGCGGGGGAGGAGGAGGTGCTGGTGGTCGGTGGGGGAACCGACCAGTTCAGTCGCGCAGTCGGGAGCGACTCCTCGCCCTGCTGCCAGACGACGCCCTTGAGCGCCGCCGCACCTTCGCGGACCGCCTCGACATCGACACGCGAGGGAGGGGTGTTGAGGGTCGGATTGAACTCGGGGACGGTCACGCCCCGGGAACGCAGGACGCTTTCGACCTTTTCCCGCACGGGCACGAGCCCGTCGTTGAACCCGGAGAAGGCCTGCAGGGCACGCACGCGCTGGGTAAGATTCCGGTCGGAGAGACGAAGGGGTTGGGAGGCGCTGCGGGGTTCTGATTGGAGGAAAGAAGGAAGCATGATCAGGGGTGAGCTTCGAGAAGGCAGAGGAGCAGGGAGCAGGGCAGTCAAGGGAAACGCAAAGCCCGCCCCAGAAGTGAGAGTACAACGCACCAGACGACACGTTTGACTTGACCTCGACCTTGACCTCCATGACCGCCTTGCGCGCGTCCGAGCGCTCGGCGATCTCCTTCGCGCGCGGGACCGTCCGCCAGTTGAAGACGTCCTTGACGTCGTTCCAGCTCAGGCCGCCCGGCTGGCGCGGATTGACGGCCGGCGCGGGCACGTCGACGAACGTTGGGCTCGTCCCGATCTTGTTCACGGAGGAGGCGTCGCGGAAGGTGATGAAGCCGTAGGATTGGACTTCGTTGGTGTCAATGTTCTGCGGCGGGGAGAGCGGTGTCAAGACCACCGCACCCACCCGCACCCAGACCGACCGGAAAAATGATGCTCACACGAGGGAAAAAGAAGTCCGCGACCTCGCCATAGTTGAGCTCGAGGTGTTTGACAATAGCAAGGGCGTGAGCAGCGGATGGGATGCCGTCCCAGACGCGGACGAAGATCTCTTGGCCCACCCTGGACGTCGACTCGTCCGGCAGCTTGGTGGGGATGTCGGGTACAGCGGAAGAGGAGGGGACGGAGGCGGGCGCGGCCTCAGTAGACATAAAGCGAGACCGGACGAGCACGGCGGGCGCTCGTCTTGAGCTCGAGGAGAGAGCTACGCGGATAGGGGAGAGAGCGGCCATGACGAAGGAGCGGGGAGGGGAGGATGCCCGTGAATATAAGGATCCTGAAGGCCTCGACTGGCGACGATCGATTGCCCGGCAGCGACCGCGATGCAGGCAACGGCGAGGAGGACGAGGACGGCGAGCAGCGCAAAGACGCCGGGCGAAGGGCCGAATCTCCGCGAGAATCTCCTAGTAAGCAGCCTGTTTCCCAAACAGCTTGGTTTCCGTTTCCCCTCTTTCTCTTTTTCCATCACCGCAACCTCCTTTCGCTCCTGAAATTATAACTGACCACGCTCATGGCATCTCGCGAAATACTCACCAAAGCCCTTGAGGCTTCTGGCATTTCGGACGTGCTCGACCCAGCCGTCCCGCGCTGGCTCGACGAGCACGACGATCTCCATGACTTTCGCTCCGAATTCAACATCCCTCCGCGCCACACCATGGGCGCGGATGCTTTTCTTTCGAAGGGGCAGTGTAGGATACTCATGACGTGTCTTTCGAGTCTCGGCCGTAGCTGATTCTCGGGCGCGCTCTGTCAGCCCTCGACGACCCGTCCGTCTACCTCTGCGGGAACTCGCTCGGCTTGATGCCCAAGCGCACTGGGGACCTCATCCAAGAGGAGCTGAAGATTTGGAGCGAGAGGTGCGCCTCTCCCTTACGCTTGGGGCGCCGCTCAGTCTAACAGATCCACACTGTCGTAGGGCTGTGGACGGCCACTTCGACCATCCGCTTGATCGCCCTTGGAAGACGGCCGACGAGCTTGTGAAGGAATCTTTGGCGAACATCGTTGGTTAGCCTATTGTTTTGCTACCGTTTATGGGGCATCTACTGACCAACGGCTGGGTGCAGGTGCCGACGTGTCCGAAGTCGTCGCTATGGGCGCTCTGACATCCAACTTGCATCACATGATGATTTCGTGCGCAACTGTCGTACAATCTTGATCATACAGCTATGCTGATGATTCTACCATTCAGCTTCTACCGACCTACGCCATCAAGATTCAAGATCCTGTATGAGGCGAAAGCGTTCCCCTCCGACCAAGTGTGTCGATTCCCCCCTCGCGCTCCGCTTAATCCGAGCTAATGCCTCCCTGCATCCCTTATCACCAGTACGCCTTCGAGTCGCAAGTCCTCCTCCACAAGCTGGACCCGTCAACCGCACTCCTGCCCCTTTCGCCCCGACCGGGCGAGCACACCCTCCGGACGGAGGACATCCTATCCGCGATCGAGCGCGAGGGCAACTCCATCGCGCTCGTCCTCTTCTCGGGCGTCCAGTTCTATACGGGCCAGTGGTTCGAAATGGAGAAGATCACCAAGGCTGCACAGGAGCGGGTGAGTCTCATGCGTGGTGTTGTGTCGCGCGTCATTTCATTGCTGATGGTTCGGTGGGACAGGGCTGCACGGTCGGGTGGGACCTCGCACACGCTGTCGGGAACGTGCCGCTCCGCCTGCACGACTGGGGTGTGGACTTTGCGGTGTGGTGCTCGTGCGTCCTTCCTGCTCCATCCGCCTTCTCGTCTTCCCTCGTCTTCCCCTCTGAAACAATCTTTATCGCTCTCGTCCGCTCAGCTACAAGTACCTCAACGCCTCCCCCGGCGGTCTAGCAGGGATCTTCGTGCACTCCAAGTACACCTGCCCCGCCTCCTCCTCCTCCACCGCTCGTCTCCCGCGCCTCGTCGGCTGGTGGGGGCACGACCCCGAAACGCGGTTCGAGATGAATCCGACTTTCGTGCCCTCGCAGGGGGCGTCCGCGTGGATGCTCTCCAACACGCCCGTCCTCCCGCTCGTCGCCCTCCTGGGGAGCACGCAGCTCTTCGACCGCGCGGGCGGCGTCGGCACGCTGCGCAAGAAGTCGCTGCTCCTCACAGCCTACCTCGACACGCTCCTCCGCGCTTCGCCCTTCTTCCTCTCTTCATCCTCCACCGCTGACGCGGCGGACCGCCCGGGCTTCACAATCCTAACGTCCGAGGAGCCCGAGCAGCGCGGCGCGCAGCTCAGTTTACTGTTTCTGCCCGCAAGGAGGAACGTCATGCAGCAGGTGTTTGATGGGTTGAAGAAGAGGGGCGTGACGGGGGATGAGAGGAAGCCGGACGTCATCCGCCTCGCGCCGGTTCCGCTGTACAATACGTTTGCGGACGTGCGCGCTGCGTGGGAGGCGCTGGAGGATGTGCTGAGGGAGGTGCAGTTGTAGTGGGCGGGGACATGCATTTGGCGAGATCGCGAAAATGTCAAGTCACGACCGGGTTCTCTATTATGTCCGATAGCTATACTTCGACGATTTACAAAGGAAGAAAACATCGCGCTTAGGCAGCGTTGCGTTACTTGCTGAGTGGCGCAACAGAGACCAGCGTTGCGTGGAACCCTTGACCATCAGCGCTATTGCGTGGACCGTGCAGCCACCACGGGTAATCCAATACTACCCTATGTGTGGCTGCTTTGAGATTTAATGAACACAGGTAAGTTGAATGATCTAAAGTATGGGGAAGCTCGGCTACCTTCTAGAAGGGAATGCCTTCCCTTGTCGTCGTCTTATGAGCCTCATGGGATAAGCCGAAACCATTATCAGATTGAGTCAAAGGATTCTGGACATGTTTCCGGCAGGAAGTTACACAAATAGGTGAAAGCGAGGCGAATGCAGTTTTCGTGTTCACCGGTACTGCAAAGTACCCTACCTGTTCCATCTGACATATCCCACCGCGAAACTCGGTTGAGGTCCACTGATCTGGCCGGTCCTGACAGAAGTCACAGAAAAAGGTGGTCACGGTTTGGCCTGCCGACGCTTGCACACGCGCAGCTTTGGCACATATCTTGACCCCAAACCACAACGCCAGATCCTCTTCCGAGCCACCGAAAACATGATCTCCCGGCCTTACGACATACTCGTTCCCCTTCATTCCTTCCAGGATGCTCTACTGAGCGCTCCACCCTCGCGCCTCGCAGTTCGCGATCGCCGCGCACCTGCCCCGCGCCGAGCTGAACGCGTTTGCTCGAGCTTACGAGGGTGTCTTTCCGGGCAGGTCGTCAAGCCGCTCTCCACTCCTCACGGCGTCGTCTTTTCATCTTTCGCTTTCATCGCTCCGGACATCGTGCTCCTGGCGGAGCTGCCACAGGAGGCCCCAGCAATCACTCCGTCTCTGATGCCCGTCTCTTTCGCGAAGGGAGAACGTATCGTCAGGCTTGAGCTGCCGGTTCTCTCGACTCACGAGACATGCGAGAGCATGAACCTCACCTGTGGGACGGTTTCTTCTCACACATCATACGGAGATGCTGGGAGAGGTATCCTATCTCTTGTATGGCGTTTCAAAGATGACGGTCACGTACTCGGCAAAGGAGTCACCTGCATTATCCCGCTCTCGCTTCTCCTTTCTCAGAAAGGCCGCACCGGCAGCGTGCGGTGGGACGAATGGGCTGTCGACAGACGCGGTGGTTCAACGGACACATGAGATCTGATATCGAGCGGCTCTCCCAAGAGCGGGCATTCTGGTGGAGGAGGGATTCGTCGGGGCTTGGTTTCGAGAGGGTCATACTTGACTTCTCGCAGCTCCGCACGGGCTGGCTCGCAGGCCACCCGACAGGCATGGCGCTCGGATCTTCCTTCTCGGACCGAGTGTCTGCACATAGAGCCAGGCATTCAGCTGCCCGTATTTCGACTGCCCCGATTCCGTCAAACCTGGCATACTCCGAAGTGCGTTTGGATTGGCATCGTGGTGACGGACTCTTGGGGATGGACTGGAACCGCCTGATCGTTCAGGAGCGTTGCTCATCTCAACGCCGGAGGTTTACCATGCGCTGAGTGAGCGTGTTTCCGCGGGATGAGTCAACGGGGACAATTGCGTGCTATCAATAATCGAGACATAATGTAGGCTTGAAGGCTTCCAAACGGGCGAGATGAAACGACGGGTTGGGTCCGCAATCTGCATGAACTTTCGCCCTCTGCGGTGCACGTTTGGGCTCTCAACTTCGACAATGATCGAACGCGTATGAGCAGAGACCACCATGTCGGCTGTGTCGCCTCAGATCGTCCAGCACTCGAGCGGGATGTCAACGATAGACTGATGTGCAGGAGCGTGCTGCCGCTGCGTCTGGCAGTTCTCACTCCTACCCGACTTCGCAGTGCGTGCAGGATCACTGGATCTTTGAAGAGACAATACCAGTACTGCTCCTAACGCAGTACCGGAGGGTCAAGGGTTGAGCGGGGAAGAGTGACCTCTCGTATGCAGCGAAGCACAAATGAATGTGAGGGCTGCCAGCCTATGTCACGGGCCTGCAACATAACCCTTTCAGCATCATCTGCGAATTCAAATCGACAAGGATGAGACGAAAGCGACTATTTCTGATGCATTTGAACCTGAATTCGTGTTTAAGGGCTGATTCGACGCACCGCCACCCAGCCCCTTACACCAGCACTACCGCAGTTCTCACCAAACGCTGAACAACCTTCACGTACGTCGTCAACCAACTCTCTGCCAACACGCGAAGCCTCCTCTAACCTGCAATGCACATTCCCAAGACAAGCAAGTAAAAACAGCACATCAATCTCACCCGCCCCAACCCCCACGCTACACAACCACCTCCGCCCTCCTGACCATCCCGACAACGCCCAGCCCCACACCCCCCGCACCCTCTCCTCTCCTCTCCCCTCGTTCCCCTTCCCCTCCCGACCACAGCCCTGGTCCTTCATCCTCCCGCCTCGGACTCGGTGGCGGCGGCGGTGGAAGCTCGGCGAGGGGCGTATCTGGGTGGTGGGGGAGGACGAGCTCGGGGTGCGGCGAGGACGAGTAGGAGGGGAAGACGAATGTTTGTGGTGGAGCGGGTGAATGTGAGGGAGACGGAGACGGCGAGGGCGGGAGGGGGACGAGGTGCGGAGGCGGATGGGACGGCGTAGGGGAGAATGAGGGCGAGGGACGGAGTGTTGCGCGGAAGCCGGGGGTCGGGGTGGGGGTCTCGACTGACGAGAGCGAATGGGATTGCGAAAGGATGAGGTCCTGCGGGTGCTCGTCCGCATCCGCATCGGTCGTCCACTCCTCCGTCTCTGGCTCCGCCTCCATTTCCGACGCCTGCGCCGGGGTGAACGACCTCCTCACAGGCGTGCCCGCCCTGCTCCCCCCGCGCTTCCCCTCGCCCTCGGCCGCTGCGGCGCGTACGAACCGCAGCGGTGCGGGCCTCGTGCTAGTCGTGGACGAGGCAGAAGAATGGGAGTGCGCGTGGGGATGCAAGTGCGGGGAGGGGTGGAGATGCTGCTGGTGTTGGGCGGACTGGGTGGCGAGCAGCTCGCGCACGACGTGCGGGTCGATGCCGTGCAGGTGTGCGAGGCGCGCGAGGCGGGCGGCGGGCTCGGAGGAGGAGGCGGAGGAGGAGGCGCGGTGCGTCCCTGGCCCGGGAGCGGGCGAGGGGAAGGAGAAGGTGCGTGGTGGGCGAGGGAGGGGAGAGAGCGGACGGCGGAGGAGGGGGGATCGCTGAGAATTCCGGTTGTACTCGTCGTCGTCTTCCTCCCCCGTCCTCCTCCTTCTCCCGCTCTTTCTCGCCTTCTCCCTCGCGCGCTCGCTCCCCTCCGGCGAATGCACCCCCCCATTCCCCCACATCGAGGCTTTTCTCGTGCGCAACGTAAGGTTCTGCAGGACGGGCGAAGAGCCGACGACGCTCGCGCGGCTCCCGCGCGTGATCGCTCCGAACACAATAACGACCAGGAGGATGCAGAGCTGGGCGACGCTCAGGCGCTTTTCGACGAGGACCTGCTCCGCCATTCGGGAATCAATTTCCACTCCAAAGGGGGGGAAGGGCGGGAAAAGGAAGGAAAGGAAGGAAAGGAGGAAGGGAACGAACCTCCCCCGCCAACCACTCCACCTTCCCCCTCAGCTCCTGCCGTTCCCTCCTGACCCTCCCAAGCTCCGCCCAGAGCTCCGCGATCCGTACCTCCTGCCGCATCGCGAGCGCCTCCAGCTTCTCTCCCAGCCCGTGCAGCTCGCGCGCGTTCTCGGCCCGCGCGGAGGAGAGGAGGTCGCGCGTGAGGGCGGCGTGCGAGGAGAGGGCGGAGGAGGTGTGGGAGGAGGAGGATTCGAGCGCGGAAAGGCGCTTCATTATCGTGCGGTAGATGGACTCGCCGGTTGGGCCGCGGGAGGGAGGCGGAGGAGGTGTGGGAGGAGGAGGATTCGAGCGCGGAAAGGCGCTTCATT
>JTLS01001029.1:0-11225 GCA_000826855.1 Basidioascus undulatus | reverse complement strand
GATAGACGCTCTCAGCAAGGCCCTACAGCGATGACAAGATCTGCCCTCTCTCCAGCACTCGCAGGCCTCCAATTCAATTCCCCTGTCCATAGAATAATTCCCTGACCATTGTAACTTCAAAAAGAGTTCAATATCGTGTTGGCATAAAAATCCTCGGTGCTTACCTCTTTCGTTCCTTTGAGGAAAGTTTGGGGACAGTTTGCAGGCGGTTGGTGGGTAATTGTCGTGGAGTGCCGCCTTAAATGTGTAGCAGGGTATAGAGGAGGCCTGTCCTGCTGACACCTGTTCTCTCTCCCTATCTCCCGTAGGTCCATCTCGGTACGCCTTTCCTCCCTTCTTTACTTCCACTTCGCGCTTTTGCTGACTTCTTTGCCCTTCCCTTGTACTTCCTTCACCCTCCCATCAGTCTCCTTCATCCTCCTCACTTGTCTTCACCTCTGCCGCTCATTTAGGTCTTGCAGCGTGTGTTCTCATGTGGGGTTCGTATGAGGAGGTTTGTTGGAAGGAGGAAGACAGGAAATTTGGGTTTGGCTTGTACATAGTGCTAAGTATGATGCACTGCTTTTCCACCCATCTGCGTGTGCCTCCGCCTGCTCACTCTTTCCTTCCCTCTTTCTTCCATCCTGATCTCGGACTTCTTCCCTGAGGCAATTCCATGTGCTCCATTTTGTGCAACTGCAGAACACAGTGCTGAGATGTTTGGGCTGCTGTGTTTAAGCGGAAAGTGTGGTTGGGATAAAATCCTGACCACACCGGCTCACACACAACTCCCTCCGCAGACAGCGGAGGACAGGGAGCTCTTCGCCCAGCTCCGCTTCAAGCCCATCCTGTCCGCGCTCTATGCTGCAACCATGTCATACACAGGCAAGCGGTACTTCATCGCTGCACTTATGCATGCCATGCTTGACCAGGCGATTGGCTTCTGTTCATGCAGCGGCATGAAGACCACCATCACTATGGATGTCCCCATTGACATGACCCCCCACTCGATCGACCTGTCCCACTCACGTGCTGTCATCTATACCCCCCAGCAGGGACAACTCACTGCATGCGAACTTCTTGCTCGCATTCCCAAGCACATCCTCCGCCGCAATGTCGTCTCCAACCCCAGCACCCACACTTCCTCCTCCTCGGCAGGCAAGTCCGTCTATCAGGAGTTTGTTAACGCCAGGTTTTTCCCCGACATGCGAAAGCACCCCAACCTGGGCACACGGCACAGCAGCGCACCTAAGCACACTTCCCCTCCCGCAGTCACCATCCATGTCAGCTGCACCCCACCTTCTGGTCATGTTCTCCTCGAGCAGCACCAACGCTCCCACGCAGGAGACCACGGCTATGGAGCCGCTCAAGGATGCTGAGGCGAAGGAGGACGGGGACAGTATGGCTGACTGGTCTTATAAATAGAGACCCCACTCTCCATCGGAACATGGTGCCAGTACAACATGGTGCCAGTTCAGCGGCGGTGCGGTCTCCCCTTGCCTACTGTTTCTTTCCTTCATTCTCTTTTGATATTACTTGACTTATTTCTCTTTCTCTACCGAGTGGAGGGGGAGAGTGTTAGGCCACCTTAGCTTAGAAGCCTCACTATGTAATCTCGTTGGGTGTTGATTGCTTACACCCGACTCGCTTTGTCTTCTTTGTTTGACTGTCTCTTGCTTTCTTCTTTACCTTTTTACCCCTTGCCATCCTTGCGCATTAAGTATTGAGCAGCTCATTGATTGTGCACACCTGCCCTTTCAACACCTATATCGCTCTCAAGAGGCTACGGCCTTACAAAAGTGGTGCTGTACCTGGAAGCCTATGTCATCAAAGGCATGAGTGCGGACTTCCTCTTTGGTAACAACAATTCTGACGCCTTCAACCTGTCGAACCTTTGCAAACAAGGCAAACCAACCCAGCTCGAGTTTGGCGCTTTGGGTTACCGCTGTGTGGTGCACAGCAAAGCACCGGCAATGATCAAGGCTGTCAGGAATCGAGCTGGACAGAGGCAGACCACGACGGCGACTACCAGCAGGAGGGTGGCAAGATATGAGATGACTGGACCGGGGCAAGAGAGCAAGGACTAGGGGCAGGAGGAGCAAGACCGGATGAGGAGCAAGGCAGACGGGCAGAAAGGCAGAGAACAAGGCGGAAGCAGAGTGGGACGGAAACTGGCGAACACTGTAGCAAAGTACGACGGAGCGGAAGCGAGCGAAACTGGGTAGAACAGGTGGGACGTGGAGCGGAAAGCAATGGAGACTGTGGCAACTGGTTTGTCAGCCTCGGGCTATGACCCATCCTGTGATGTCATCGGCTTGATTCATGACAAAGGCCTACCCCACTGTGCGCCGAGCGCAAGCAACCGTGTTTGTAGCCGGAGCCAGGCTGTCAAGAAGGCCGGCCATCTTGGGCCTTTTCAAGATCCTGGCGATCAAGTTGGTGACCATCAAGCAGGGCACAAGCTGTCAAGTTGACGTACAACTATCACGGCTCACGGAGGACAACACCATTCTTGTCAAGCCTTGCACCGTCTTCAAAGCAACCATCTCCTTGGCAGAAGCCGCTACTCCTGCTCTTGTCCCGGTCAGGTCTACGCACATTCTTGTCTCCAGCTTTGGATACACCCTTATCATTCTAAGGTGACAGCCTTGGAACGGCGCGCTCTGCAAAGGGTTACCTCAACGGTGAGTCTTAGTCAAAGGAGCAGGAATCCAAGCAGCTTGGGGAAGCCATGACTGTGCACATGTTCATTCATGCAAAAGACACTTACCAATGACGCATCTAAGAAGGAACATGCAAAGGAGGAGTGAGTCTCCAGGCTTTGTCTCTCCACAGCGCAAGGAGGAAGACGCCAAGCCAACAGGGCCCAAGATTGCCAAAGTCCCCGAGGTCCCAGGAGACAGAGAGTGCAAATTCAATCTCAACCCGGTTCTTACAGCAGAACAGCAGCATCAGTTCACCGACATGCTGCAGACGAACAACAACGCCTTTCCCTGGGACAGCCAACTGTGACACTACCCGGCACACATTTCAACCAATCTTGTTGAGGGAACCTGCCAGGTTCTCATGGATCTTTGCGCTAGTCTATATAGACAATATCATCTTCTTCTCCAAGATGTTTGAGGAGTAATTCGAGCACATTGAGTACTCAAAGCCCTTATCCCCAAATAAGTTTCACCTTGTATACCAGTCTCTTCTCCTTGGACAGAAGGCCTTGCGCTTAGGCCTGTTGCGCTTAGGCCTGTTGAAGCACTGGGAGAAGGTCGAAGCGGTGCTATGGATGGCCCCCACCAAAGTGTGCATCCAAGCTTCAGTCTACTTTGCGACCTATATTGCTTATTACACCTGAATTGTCCTTCTGCTCTTCCAGCTGCTGCGCAAAGGATCCAAATGGCGGTGGGACGAGCTTGAACAGTGCGCCTTCAAGTTAGTCAAGTGAGCTCTAGCCAGCGCTTCGGTGCTTGGGCATCCTTTCAGAGGTACGCCGCTTCAGGTCTATACAGATGCTTCAGGCAAGGCTATCACAGCCATTCTTCAGCAAGTCCAGAACATGCTGGTAGTGACCCTAAGGGGCACAGTGGCATACAAGCGTATCAAGCGTGCCTGGGAGCAGACCTTGGATCTTCCCATTCTTTCCAAGGTCATTGCAAAGTTTGACTTCGCCAAGGTGGCAATTAGCATTGTTCCGGAAAATGTCCCTGTCTTGGCTATGTGGGAAAGCGGCCCCCTGCACGCAGTGACTCCTCCTCCTCCGCTCCTCCTCCTTTTCTGCACCTATAAAAACTGAATTTATCGAAAGACATCTGCATAGTGTAAGTTCTTTTTTGCACGGTTTTGGATCTCGCGATCGCTCCGAGGCCTGAGCTCGGCAAGCAGGGAGGTCACAGTGAGTCGCTTGCCTTAGGTGGCTCTTTTTTGAAAAGTTCGCTCATTTTATTGATGTCGTAGCTCAGCCTGATGACATTTACAAGCCATCGGCACGACGGCCTGCGCAAGGACGGTGAACATCTTGTTTTTACATTTCAAAGATTACCGTACTTGCTGGAACTGAGTACCCAGGTCAGCCGGATAAGCGTCTCTCTTCGGAGCACGGCTTCGGTTCCCGTCCGCACAAAGAAGTCTCGGAGCTTGAGGACGGCCATGCCACGGGCGGCAGCCGCTTGTGGACGACAGAAGCGGCGCAAGCAAATTGACCCACAATGTACTCGAGCGAAACGATGCACAAATCGATTATTGTTTATTGTAACTTTTGCGAACATCGATATATGGATTGAGCCAAAGTCTCTTGAAGGGTTTCAATTGCTTTCATTCAAAGAGAGTTGTTCCGCGACTTGGCTTAGGCTGAAGTTGCTTTCATTGTCTTCCCAATGAACGGTAAAAGCTTCCATTTCGAAAAGAAAACGGAGTAGAGGGGGGCTGAACCATTGGAAGTCTATGCCGCTCAGAGTTGTAAGCGCCAAGCTCATGACGTGCAAAATGCGTTTGAGAAATTGATAACGGGCTGATATGATGAGTCCGGTTGCACGGCACGTCTCGACTGTCGACTGCTCAAGTTCTCCGGAACACAGGCCAATAATATGCAGATTTCGCAGAACCACCACAAGGCACTTAGACCACGATGCATAATGACCTCGAAACTCTCAAGATTCCGCCGCCTCATCCTCCTCTCCTTCTTCCTCTTCTCCCTCCTCCGCCAGCATGCGAGCTAGGGTAGAAAGGTTCATGCCAAACTCAATCTCCAGAACTTTCAGCACGATCCTGACAAGATGGGGGCCAATCTCTGCAACCAATAATTTAGCAAAGAGCCGGAGCTCCTCATGCTTATCGTGCTCCTGGCGCTCCGCCATCGCGCTGAAGACTAAAGGGACGGGAAACGACGTCAGCGGTGGCAAAGTACCGGCGAGCCACTTGCAACAACATACTGCTTATGGCTCGGTTAGCGAACCCCTTCGGAAGACCGAACTCGAAGGGGGGAGTGTTAGCCTTGGGCCGACGTCGAGGAGTCGGAAGCGCTGAAAAAGTCCGAGGGCATTGGGTGATCAGAAAGCAACATTCTCCGCGAAGAAAACGAGAAGAGATACGTACAGGAAGCTCGACCAGGGGCACCGCCGGCAGGCGCAGGCGTCGGTTTGCCTTGCTGAAGGCGGCGGCGGTGCTCGGAGAGGGGAAGCAACGGCGCGGCGAACCTCTTCGATGCCTGAGGTGCGGATGGGGACGACGAGAAGGAGGGGAGAGAAGAGGACGTGGTAGCAGAGGTGGACGGCGTGAGAGGAGCGCGAAGAACAGGCGTGAAAGGTTTGAAGGGCAGGGCGGAGGTAGGGCAACGCTCCGGATGCGAAACCTTCTGGCGCTTCGAAGTTGAGCCGCTGATACCGTCAGCGGCCTTCGCCGCAGCTGAGGTTGCGGCTGCAGACGTTGTCGGCCGGCCTTCCGTGCGAGGAGGGGTGGGAAGAGTGGGACGGGCAGGCTGAGCGCGTGAATCGATGAGGGTGAGCACGTACCACCACAACACGGAAAAGCAACGTACAGTAGTGCGCAGAATCGATCGCATAGGCTGCGGGAAATGAAGAGCATAAGAATGAGCTGCCTTGTGCCCAGCGCAGATAGCGATGGACACTCACCGTCTTTCGCGTATCACAAGATGCATTCTCCTTCCTCGTGTCCGCGGGCGCCTTCCTCTTCCGCTTGTTCTCGGGCGCCTTGCCCTTGTCCTTCGGAGGCGGAGCCTTCCGCGCTTCCTTATCAGACTCGCTCGAGTCGGAAACGCTCGAGTCCTCGTCTGATGAGTCGGCGCTGTCCTCCGCCGAAGTCACCTCCTCTGCCTCAAGCGGCGGCGAGGGGCTCGGTACGGGCAGGCGCTTGCACGGCTGGGCTGAGGGCGGGGACGGATCGGGGGCGGGTGATGTGGACGCGCGGGAAGACTGGACGCTAGAAGGAACGCCTCCGTCATCGGCGCCCGCCTGCGAAGTTGCGGGCCCGAGCTGGACGACCTCGACTGACGCTGCGTTCCCGGTCTGCGCTTCGGCGGAGTATTCGAAGACCGTGGCCGTGGAGAAGCGCGCGTGGCGAGACGGCGGCGGAGGTGACTCCGCGGCGAGGATGATGGGCGAGGACTTACCGTGTAGGAGTTTGAAGAGCCGTGTAAGCGTGTTTGTTGTGGAAGCCAGTGAAGTGGAATGTACCTTTGACGTGGATGCCTGCGCGGCTTGTGCCGCCCGTTCCGCCTCCAGTGCGGCGGCTCGTTCATGTTGAATCACGTACGCTCCAGAATACTGCCGAAAGAGAGATCAGCGCTGCGGACTAACAGAGCGAAATATGCGAGAACTTACGAAGTGAGTGGCAGGAATAGGACGTATCACTACTTCGCTCGGCAGCTTGGCGGTGTAGCCAGCATGCGGGACGACCGTCAGCGTACTCTCACGGCGAAACAATCTCGGCGGTAGAACATACCGGCCGCGGAACGAAAAGGTGACGCTGCCAAGGCAGAATGTCAATCAAGGTCCGAACACAACGCTGGAGCAGCTGGTAACTCACATCAGGATGGTCGTGGACGCTAGTAATCTTCTTCGCCTTCGAGGCAGACATCTAAGAACGGGAAGTCCGGTTAGTTTATCGCTCGCCGGTGACATTGAGCGAATACGTACGATAGTGAGAGGGGTTGTGCCCCTCCTGATGTAGCCCTGTGAACGACGGCGACATGAGCAATTGACATAAAGGGGTGCAAGCGCAAGAGACGGGACATACCGCCTCGATGTCCTTCCCAGACTGCTCGATCCTCGCCATCGCTTTCGTCTTCAAATTGAGCTCCGCCCCGGACCCGGTCTTGGTCTGGGACTTGGGGTGCTGCTTGTAGTATGGGGGCCGCGGCGGCTGTGCAGACGACGGGATCAGCTTCGCACGTTGTGCGGCAATGCGGGAAACATACCGGAGAGGGAGCGCGGAGAGGTTTGGCGCTGCCCAGTACACGAGAGTTGTCGAGCTGCAGCATCACGACATACGGATCAGCACTCGCCGGTGGGGAAAGAAGGCGGGGCAGGATTGAACGTACCGGTCGAAGACCAGCAGGACGGGGCGGCGGTGGCAGCGGTGGAGCAGCTGCGGCTGCTGCGGCATGCTGAAGCGAGAGAAGTTGTCAGTGGTAGAAACATCGTCCGGGTTATGAGCGGGAAGGGAGCAACCTTTCGCTCCTTTTTCGCCCGGCGCTCCTTCGACCGCTTGATTTTGACCAGCTCCGACTTCGGGGTATTCGAGGGGCCCAGAAGCACCGCACGGCCACCGGTGAGCTTCTGTAAGAGGAATCAATATTAGCCACGCGCGGAGAAAAGGATGGTGTCGGAAGAGGCACGCACGATCTTCTCCCTCTCCTCCGGCGTCAGCTCCTCGAGAGGCGCGTAAGCCCGCAGCCCCTCGGCCTTGCGCTTCTTCTGTGCACGTTGCGAATGGACACAATCACATTTTTAGCGGCGGCTGGGGCGGCGGTAGGCGGGATAGGGATGTTACCTCTTCTTCTGCAACGGCCTCCTGGGCAGCACGCTTGTGACGCCGCGTGCGGGGCTTCCGTTTCTGCGGACGCAAGTTCGGGTAAGCCAAACCCGGCTCCAACAGTGATAACACAGGAAGGTGGGGGTAGAAGGGATGGACGCACCCGCTTCTTCTCCTCGCCGTCGGGCTGTTTTGGCACGTCGTCTGCCTCCTCCTCATCCTCCGCGTCGCTAAAGTTCGCGTTCCCCGTTTCGGCGACGATCGCCAGCTCCTCGAGAGGCGAAAGCTACTCATCAAACCGCAGGGTTAGATCCACAATCAGAGTGCGGTGCGACAAAAGGGTCGGTACGCACTTTACGGTTCTGCGCTTTGGCCTGAGCTCGCAGGTCCGTGACTTCTTCGGGCTGCTCCATCAGAAACTGCCGCTGTCCCTGACGACGAGAAGACAACATATCAGTGCTGCGCTATGTGGGCACTGTTGCCAACGTCGTAATCGCCTAATCGAGGTTCAAAAGCAGCGCGAGACCCACAGCGTGAGGGGAGGCGGACACGCCCGTGAGCGAGGGCCGCGCAGGCGAGATGATCTCCGCCGCCGGAAGGAGCTGGAGCGGTTGACGGGTCGGCTTCTTGATCGATGCGGAAGGCTGAAGCTGAGCGGGTGGGCCCTTGCCGGCTGGCGGGCCATCCGGAGGCGTAGTGGGAGTCTCCTTGGATTTCTCCTTGGGTTTGATCGCGCGCTTTGAACCAGCGATCTGGTCGGGCACCGGAACGGAGAAAAGTAAGCATTTTATGATACAGTGAACACTGAAGAGCGAACCGGACCCACAGGACCTGTAGACTTGCTCGCGCCCGAACCGCGCTCGAGCGCTGGGCTCGCGTGGCCAGCAGGCGGGATGGGCAGCGAGGTGAGCGGGACGAGCTTGACGGTCGATGCCGGCGAAGGTGAGGTGGAAAATGACGCAGTCTGGCGTACATATATGCGCGTGACAATCGAAAGTTTTTGGGGGAAGAGATGAAGCGGGACGTACCTGCGAAGGCGCCCCAGCCGTGGATGTGGCCTCGGACGTTGCGCTGGATGCTGCGGACGTGCCTGTCTTGCAAGGTGACTATATAGGAGATGAAATAAACTGTTCAGAACTGTGTAAGGGTGAGGAAAGGCGTTGATATACGCGTACCTCCGAACGCGAAGGTGCGAGCACTGCAGGCTCGGCCGCGCGGGCAGATGTCGGCGCGGAGGCAGCTAAAGTTGGCGCAGGCTGCAGGGAGGTACGAGGTTCAGTCCGGCGTACATTGGATAAGCGTCATAGTCGTTCCAGCCTACCTGCGTTTGTTGAGGCGAAGGCTCTCCTACCGAGTTGCTCACAGACGCGGGCGTCGCGGCGGAGGACGCAGACGAGGCAGAGGTAGTCGTAGGTGGCTGAGCAGGCATCGATTCAGCAAATTGAGCAGTGTGTAAGGTGTCACGCGTGTCTGGGACATACTTGAGCTAGAAAAGTGGTGTTCAGCGCTGCAGGCTCCGGCGCCGCCTGGGGAGCAGGAGTTGCGTTGGTGGTCGGCGGCACCTGCGACAGTCGCGAACCCGTCAACTATTTGTCTAGAGGCTCAGGGAATATGAATCCCACCTGGGGTCGTGCGGGAATATGTGCTGCATCCTTCTGCGCAGAGGGTGCCGCCGCGACCGGCGCGGGCCCTGCAGCAGGCGATGAGGATGCCTGCCAGACGGGCAGCATCAGCATCGAAACAAGTAGAAATATCGAGAAACCTACATTCGACTGTTTGGGTGGATGACGCAGCGGGACGCGGTTGAATATGGCGAAGGGGTTCTTGTCGAAGGACTCCGGCTCGTTATTCGTGAACTCTGGGGAAAGACAAGTTTCAGTGTATGGAGAGGAACAGCCTTGGAAAGGACACGACGGACCAGGTATCCTCGTATTGCCTAGAGTCATCATGAAGGACTGCTCAGCTTCCAGCCCAGTCACAGGTACGCAAGAACGCAGACTTCGAGCGCACCTTTCCAATTCTCCTCTCCCTTCTTTACACGATCGTCAAACGCGCTCCCGAATGCGTCCATCCACGGCGCCCAAACCTGCAGAATCCAGCGCTGCCCCTCGGCGTGCCCCTGCAGCGTAGCGATGTACGCCAGCGCGGCCTTGGACTCGATGAGGTACGAGGCGGGCGAGGCGGGGTTGAGGTAGAAGCTGCGGGTGATCCAGGCGAGCAGCTCGGGGGAAGTCAAGGCTCGAAGGAGATTCTGGGGAGGGGAATGAAGCTGGTGGATGAGGACGAGTAGGAGGGGTGGATGAAGTACAGTCTTACCTTGAACATCTTCTTGGTGAAGTCGGGACAGCCCTGGCTAAGGATGGGCTTGAGGACCGCGTCGAGGACGCTGACGCCTATCCATCCAGCCCGAACATCCTACACTGAGCACCCGTCGTCCCAACCACCATAAACCGAGCAAGGAAGGGAGGCTCACCCTCTCGTTGGATCCTTCCCGACTCTATAGCCTCGGGCGTGACCGTCGCCGGGACAGGGAGCGCGGGCGGATACTCCCGCGGCCAGCACGGGGTGACTATGCGCAATGCGACGTTGTGTTGCTTGGGCTTGCCCATGATCAGTGAGTGAGTGTTGAGGGTATACGATGTAATTTGGGGGTTAGATTCCGATAGTAATGACGGAAGAGGCTAAGAGAGCAAGCCACAAAAGAGAGCGACCGGCACAAAAGAGAAGACACGACGCGTGCCCACTTTAAGAAGACCCATCCGCGGATGACCGCGTCGAGTCCGTGTCTCTGTCATGAAAACCGTATTGCCGACAAGCAGGCGTCACGGTCAACTCCGTTCGCAGCTCTCCGAGTGCTATCCATCACGCCTCACTCGTCCACTGCGGATTTGCAACACGATTTGCACGTCCATATCCTCACACTTTACGCACACAACACCGTAGCAGCCGCCCTCTAGCCTTGTAATCTCTACGCCCTCGCCGCGCCATGTCATCTCCCGTCGCGATCTCGATGGGCACGCCCCAGGCGGCAGAGCTCCAAGTCCGGCTCATCCCCGCCCTCCCTACAGCCGACCCGTACTGAGATCGCCTTCTTGAATCCCCACAGAATGCGATCCAAAACTTGCTCGTATCTCGCGCGTATGCGACCGAGGACGACGCCGTTCTGGCCGAGTATGTCTGCGTCAGTGCGTCCTCGTTTCCTCGCCCTCCTTGACTCCCACCTCGCCACGGGCTGATCTGGGTGTGGGCTCACAGTGGTTGCGAATCAGAAGCAGCCGGGTCCGTTTTATCTCTCTCCGACCATAGTCGCTTGCTGCTGACCGCGGGACCTGGCCCCCAGACCAAATCACCGCCGAGCTCAACGACCTGGTCGGATCAGAGTATGGTGCGTCTGTTGCAGAACGTTCTCGGAGACTCTCGTGGCTTATGTGTGCTTGATGGAATCGGGCGAGCAGACAGCGCGGTCACGGACCAGATCTTTGAGGAGGCACGGCGCATCACCGCCCCCGCGCCACCCCCCTCCGCTCCAGCAGCAGAGCGCGATGCCCCGCCCCAGTACGTCTTCTCTTTCCTTCCTCCCCAACAACTCCCACCAGCCTCTCACCCTTACGCTCGTCCTGCCCTCTCAGCCGCGCACCCTCCGGTCCTCGCGGCGCCCGCCTCCTCGGCAGCGCCCTCTCCGCCGCCCAGAACCCCTCCGCGCCCAAACGCCCCGCCCCCGCCGCATTCCCCTCCTCCCCTCCCTCCGCCCAGCGCCAGCGCCT
>JTLS01000103.1:0-31730 GCA_000826855.1 Basidioascus undulatus | reverse complement strand
CCGAGATCCCGTTCCGGCTTAATCGCAATCAGGGGCAGGCTGATCAACCAAAACAAGAAGACCGCCATCCACCGCCCCTTGCTGCCTCCAACGGCGGTGACGCTCCCGCGCGTCGCGGCGCTGAGCAAGGCCGCAGCGCTGCAGGCCGAGCACGCGCGCTTCGCCCTCCCCAGCCCCGAACCGCTGGCGCCCGTCGAGCACGTGGGCACGCCGCGGCCGGACATTGGGGCCAGGGGCGTGGAGACGGAGAGGGCGGAATACTTCGCGTCGCCGCCCAGGCCGGGCACGTAGAGCGCGGTTCTGCTTGGTGGAAATCTCACTTTCGCTTTCTCCATCCACTTTCGCTGCACATTCTGTTCATTGTCATTTGCGCCGTGGCTTTATCTCGACGTTGTTGTTCTTTCGTGACACTCGGGTACCTTGCTTTTTGGGCGGTTTGCTCCGACTTTACTCGCGTAGCCTTCTTTCGGTTCATGGGCAGGCGTCGCCCAATCCTTTCCTCCCTCACACGCACGCACACATCTGCACGCACACACACAATTTTAGCGCGTTCATACTTGTCACTACCGCTCGTTGCATACTCCGAATAATCGAGTTATATTACCTATGTCCGCTGGCCGCTGCCATTGCCTAAACACATACGCACGCCCACACCATACGCGCACACACTTGCGCTGTCTACCCAACTACAGGATTCATTAATACATTTGCATCGTACCGGATCGGTTCAGGCCCTTCGATGGCTCGAAAGACGTGGGGAGTGGCATGTGCGCGTTAAGACGTGGTCGCGTCAGCCGATGTTTGAATCGGCCATGCCGAACCTCTTGAGAAGAGTGCGTGCGTTAAGAAGGTGCATTTGAACCGGCACTATTTTGTTCTGGTCAAATGTTTTTTACGTGCATTAGGGATTGTGGGCGCTATTGCTTAGGCCGAGATACTGCCGGAAATGGAGAAAGTGAACGGGCTACCGGCGGCCGAACTGTCCTCGAATGAAGCCATCTGGGGCAAAAATTTATGAGCGGTCAGCATTGTGTACTATTATCGTCATTTTGGCAAAGGATCATATTAAGCTGCCTTTACGAGAACCACTCAAGCCGCTGTGTCCCGGGCAGTGTCACTGGCTGCACTGTCTTACCTATTCTTTCGACCATTGATAGATCCTAGTGGGGTCCTCGTTGTCCTTGAAAATGAAATTGTTTTCTGAAACTGAACCCCAACCGACATCTCGCTGGCTGGGGAGCTTAGGGATAAGTACAGCCTGCACGTACTGAGATAACCCAGAGGGGTGCAACATTACCCCATCCTAATTGTGGAATCTAATCCATTCTACTTGTCTTCAAGTCTGTCCTGCTTCCGATCCTCCAATGCTATTGCAGTTAGTACTTTCGCCTCTGACCAGGGCGGCGCTGCACCCCTGCTACTCATGTCATCGGATCTCCTCTTTCCGATGACCTTCATGGACTTGTGGAATATTGCCATACACAATAGCAATATGACTAAGTTGAAAAGGGCTGCTTACCAGGGGAGGCATAGAATGGTCCTCGGGAGCCGAGAGATCACTATCGCCCAAAAGGGGCTACAGATCACCCCGCTCACCTCCCTTCCCCTTCCCCTTTCTCCCCATGAACCCCATCTTACCCGGGCCCTCCCACATACACACCCCAGAAAAACAAACATGGGCTACAAGCTCTCCTACAACGAAATGCTCTCCTACGGGCACAAGCCCTGAGACTCAGACTGGGCCGAGAGCAAGCGCGAGCTCGAGGCGGCGTTCGACGCAGCCGACAGGGCCGCCGCGCGCTCGGGCGGCGGTGGCAGGGCGGGAGTGGCAAGAGTGGCTCCGGAGGGGAGGGGTCGGGAAGAAGTGATGCTGGTTACTTGGGAACGCTGGAGGGCCGGGCCAAGTTGGACCGTGGGCGTCTTCGGAGTGGCAAGGGCACATGACGGACTATACTGGCGGGCGGCTGTGGTTCTGGAAAGTTGAATGAATCAAGGGAGTATAACTTTGCAACTGAGGCGGTTTAAGAGAGAATGCATACTTCGAGTGCAGTTGGCGACCCTAGCACTGTGTTCTCGTTGCAAGCCTCGACGCCTCGGGGAGAGTAAGGGAAAGTAGAGTAAATCAAATAGTACTAGAAACCATATGCTTGGTGATTCCTGGCAGCTGCGAGTGCGTCAAGACGACATGGGATGACGGGGCTGCACTCGACCTCCGACTCTGTGGGACGACGCAGGTCGATATTGTCCTTTGAACCGCTCTCCTACTGAATATAATAGCTTTAGTCACGCTTTTGTCCGCAGTCACATCAGTGCTGTGCCGATGCAGGCGCTTTGTGCTGGGAGAAAGGGGTATGCCAACTCGGTCCTGCAGACTCGCAACGATGCCACTGAGCTTCCTAACACTCCGCCCCACCGGCAACGTCTTCGGTGGCGCAATTGGTTAGCGCGTCCGACTGTTAATCGGGAGGTTGTGAGTTCAAGTCTCACCTGAAGAGGGTAAATCTTTTGGTTGGAGAAGAGATCAGCGTGATGAGGACCATCGGCTGCGCCCCATCTTCGATGAGCCTTGCTTGCCCGGCCTTGCTTTTGCTGCTTTCTTCACTCTTCATAAAATAATCCTGGATAAGGCCAAGTTTGGAGCTGTAAAACAGGTTCGCCAATTCGCCAACACGACTCCTTGAAACCGTCTGCAAAGCGCTGTCCTGGTTCTGTTACAGAGTTCAAGGACTCAGTTGTCTCCATGGTCAACCTCTGGACTCTTGTTACGCTACCATCCGAAAAACCTGTATGATTACGGAACCGAATCATCGCACCTGCTGAAGCTTAAGTAGTTACGCAGATGGAACCCGCTCCTGCCAGGCGCCCTACTCTTGCTCCTGCACAGTCTCGCACGCGTCCCTCGTCAGTAGGGACTCCCAGACAGGATCTCGATCTCCACTCGCCCCCGACCTCCCGCACCAGCTGAGCAGATGCCTTCACCCGCCAATGCTGCTCCCCAACCTTCCCGCGCCTCTCCGCCGGCAACGCCCACTTCCCACTCCGTGGCGGCCATCTCGGACCTCCTGCTCAGCCTGTCGATGCATTCCTACTCGCTCCACCCGTCACCTCTCTCGAGGGTAGCTTCTTACCACCTCGGCGTCATTTCCGCGCCTGAGTGTAAGGTCTGTCTCGACACGCTCGACGGCTGCGAGACACAGGCATAAGATGCTTTGAATTGAATATGAGCATGACCAGGCCGTAATTGTACCGAAGAGTCTGCTGGCCGCAGCTCACCGTTGCCAAGTGTGGTCCTCGTTTCGGACTCCCGCTTCTGCACATATTCCACCTGCGATTCTCGTCTTCTGTCACTGGCATGTCAACAAAGATATTTACCTTTATCGAGCGGGCGTCGCTTCCCAGGTTGCAGGAGCTTTCGCTGGACCTCCTCAGCACCCGATCAAATTTACCTCTCCCAAGCATTATGGGAGTTCTCACCGCTTTCGGCAAAGGCCTTGTCCGCTTGCACGTGGAGAACGGCGATGATTGCATTTCATGGGTTGATCTTAACGATGTATGCCCCAATCTCACACGCCTCGAGATCGTCACCTTCTTCCGTCTCGACGAGGGCCAAACTGGATTATATCACACTGCTTGTCGGCAGTTGTTGTTGACTCTTTTCGACAGACTGCGGCCTTCCTTGGTCTCGATCGACAAGGGACATTTGCCCGCGCTACTTCGCAACTGTGTCGGCACCGGGACAGACCGTGGCGCATTTGGTATACAAAGGCACCTTCAAGGCCAGTCGGAGAAGCAATCTCACGAGGCAGTCATGGCACTCTAGGTCTTGCAGATGGCGGCCAGACTCAATTTGAAGGGAATCGCGTTCGTAGTTGAGGCGGGGTTTGCTGTGGATGTCGGTCGTTAATCGATGTTTCTTTAAGCGCGACAGCGTGCATTGAACGATGTACTTTCCCGGAAAAGCCTATCATTAGCCGGGAGTGTATTGCCGTGAATGCTGATCTGCATAGTTGAATGCGTCTTCTGACGTCGGCTCAGCACCTCAGCTTAATAGTTACGTAAAATACACACACACACACAGTGGGTCATTCCCAACAACTCGTCGACCGTCGGTGATGACGACAAGGTGCAACAAAAAAGGAAGCTGACTCGAGCGCTGCTTGAACTCCGATCTCTACTATGCGTGATATGCAAGTGACTACTTCGTAACGTTTTCGAGCAGCACCCGAAGGGGATGTACTTATTGAAATGTTATGTTCATCGGCCGTAACGTCCACAACACATGAAACAGTCTCGATAGCCACAACTGGGGTCCATACCATGTCTCGGTAACACCAGCAGCAATGCAACGTTGCCCCATGTACGAGACTGTTTTGAGCTACTATTAATATGCATTGCATTCTCCTCAGCGCCGTCTCTTTGGGGCGTCTACATTCGCTCAGTCGCTCCACTTCAGGTTCAGCGCCCTCGCGACGAACATGTACTTCTCCGCAGCCTCTTGGATCCTGTTAACCAAAGCGAGACGTCAGAGGTCATTGCCCACTCCATCACAGCCACAGAGCCGGGAGCAGATGGAACTGACCTTTGCTGCGTGGACTTGCCGGCACCTGTCGTTCACGCATTGATCAGCCAGTGCATGTAGGCCTGTGTCTACACAAAAAGCTCACCATGTCCGGCCTTCGTGTCAATGCGGGTGAGGAGCGGGTGCGGATCTGCCATAGCATGGACTGTCAGCAACTGCGTTCACAGGCAGAAGCTTCACCGTCGCTCACTGTTCGGCAGGGTGTGCTGCAGCGCTGCGGCGTGCTTGAACGTGTGCAGCGGGCTGACACGGTCGTCGTGGTCGGCGGTCAAGCTGCACAAGAGCATATTAGTCGAGGTGAGATGGCGAAAGGGAGTATGGCGCGACGAGACGGAAACGTACAGCAGCGTCGGCGGGTAGACCTTATTCGGGTTGATGTTGTGAAGCGGGGAGTAGGGGCTCAATAAACAACGAGGAGTAAGCACCACGCTCAGAAAGACGTCACGGGGGAACAAGCAGAACACACTAGATGTAGTCGAAGCCCTCAGGCTCGTCCGGGTCTGAACAGGTCCTTAGCCAGGTCGCTCACGGACGGGTAAACCGGTAAACTCACTGCCGTAGTCGCTGATCCACGCGTAGCCGATGGTGAACTTGTGGAATCTTCATCTCCATGCCGGTCAGTACGAGGTGCGTACAAGACCGGACGAAGAACGCACTTCAGCATGTCCAGCACGCCGACCTCCGCAACGCCGGCGCCGAGCAGACCCTCCTCGGCCTGGTTGACGCAAGCCGCCACGAGAAGACCTAGACGACATGCGAAAGAGGTGCTCAGTTTCCCTGGTTCTTGAGATGCAAGAGAAGGGGACGAACCGCCGTTGCTGCCGCCCGAGAGGACGACGCGGCCACGGCCGGACACCTTGTTGTCGACGAGGTATTGCCTGACAGAAATCATCAGCGGGATGCGCAAGCACGCCAGAAGAGCCCAAATCTCACGTCGCAGCAAGGAAGTCGTCAAAGACATTTTGCTGTGGCATGTCATCAGCTAAGCGATCCCGCAGATTGAACGCCTCGGCAGTTTACCTTGCGCTCCTTCGTGCCGGGCAAGTGCCACTACAGAAACACCACAGGATCAGCGGACGTCGGTCTCACACAGTAACGGCGTCGCACCTTGTCCTCGCCATACTCGCTACCACCGCGGATGTTCGGCACCGCCAGCACGCCGCGATAGTGCTTTATGAACGCCAGGAGACCGGGGCTGAAGAAGGGGCTGTGAAGGAATATCCGAGCGTCAGATTTCGCTCAACGCATAAACAGGTTGAGATGACCGTACTTGATGGGAATGCTGACTGCAGGCGCGTAAAAACGTGTCAAGAAGCACCAAGCATACCGTGGGATGATGCAGACATACAGCCTCCGTAGCCGTACTGCACCGCGGGTGCCGTCCCATCGCGCGGCGTGTCCTTGTGGCGCGTGATGAACATCGGGATGCGAGTCTGTCTCCCGAACTTCTTATCAGCCCTCACGTCCTCACATCGCATTCATTATCTCAGACGTACGCCATCCTTCGAAGTGTAGAACACCTATGGAACGTTCACCAGGACTCCCAATCAGCTTGCCATCCCTGATCGGCCGCGCCTCGCAAACTGCCCGGCACGCACCTGCTCAGACGTGAAGTCCTTCGCGTCGAGCCCCGAAACGACCGTCTTGCGGAACAGACCAATCTCCTGTCCCGCGGGGCGCGCAAAGTCGTAGTGGTAAATCGCGCCGGGGGTGATGAAGTTGGAGAAGGAGACGAAGAACTCGGGGTGCTCGCGCCTGCCCGAGATCTGGCCGATACTGCCGACCTGTTGGTTGGTGACAAAAGGACATATGTCAGTTCAGAGGGGAAAGGGACGCTGCGAACCTCAGGAAGGGCTTACGAAGTCGTCCACGAGCCGGGTGATCTTCTTGCCGGTTTTCATATCGTAAAGGTACAGCTCGTCCTTGACATCGCGGGAGTAAACAATAGCGACTGCACCTCCCCATTAGCTCGGGCACGAAATCAGCGCGATATTCGCAGACGCACACTTGTCCTTGTTGGTAGGGTGGACGTCGGCGAGGAACGCCTCGGGGTCCTCAGGGATGTGCTCCTTCCAGACAGGCTTCTCGGGGTCCGACACGTCGAGGGTGACAATCCTGCGTTTTCCACGGGTCGGATAAGTTATCGGTCTCGAGACACAGACTCGAAGGATGCGCACTTGTAGTTGTTGGCGCCCTCGTTCGTCTGTATTGGGGTGTGAGCGCTAATCGAGTCACACGACGCTTGTTCGAAAGGACGCACAAGGACGTAAAACAGCGCATCGTCGTTGCAGATCGGGCCGAACCTGGTATATCAACATCGTTTAGCCCTTCACGCTCCAGAACCTCTGCCCACGGCTATGGACAGCAACGCACTCAGGTCCCCACTGGTTGACGACCCTATCAAAAGCCCGGCGAGCGCGTCAGCATCGTCCTAAGCGGATCAACCAGCAACGGCAAGCCAAACGCACTTGATCCACTTCATGTTCGGGCCGATCTCCTTGTTAGCCGGGGCGTGCAAATCCGCGAGCCAGAGCAGGTTGCTGCGACTCGTGTCCTGTTGCACATCCAAAAAATCTCATCAGCACACTGACCTTGCATGTAGACGTTTCTGCGGAGGTCCGGACCTTCGACACAGTGACCATGACTGTCCCTCATTCTCCGTCAGCAAACCGCTGCAACGCACTCTAAGCGGAAACCAAGACGCACCCCAGCGCCCGTCCTTCGTCGCAGCCGAGCCCCACATGTACTGCGGGTGCTCCGGGTCCTCGATGATAAGCACGTCTTGCTCTACAATTCCAATCCGTGCCGGGTCAGTATACGAGGTCAGCCCAGAGCGGTATGCACCATCGCAATCCCCACCTTGAGGAGTCCCGATGCGGTGGTAGTACAGCTGTGCGTTTCAAGACTCTTCAGCACCGGTGTCGCCCGCGGAGAAGAACTAACAGGAAGGCGAACCTTCGCGTTCTCGTTAGATTTCGTTTCGGTGCCGGCTGCGCCGGAAGGCGCGATCTGCTCGGGGCTGTTCCGCAAAGCAAAGTATCAGAACCGCACGCCTCCTCATATCGAGGGCAAACGGACTAGCGTTGGTAGAAGAACCCCTTCCTGGAAGATCACAGGTCCCGCATCAGAGCCGAAATCTCCAAGTATTCTCCCTAACGAGCATGACGACCTACTCGTCCGCAGTCCAGCCAATCGACGAGAACTGCGGGGGTTCCGGAAGGTCAGTTCTCGCATCCTGCTCAGACGGTGGAAGTACAGACGGACCTTGATGAAGTTGAGCTCCTCGCCGAGGCGCGTGGTGTCCTCGTTGTGGGACACGCCCTCCTTGGGCGGGAAGGGGGCGGACCTGGACACGTGCGTGCGTAATCAGCGAAGTGAAAGAGATCTGATCTACGCAAGACGCAGCGAAGAAGAGACGCACGTCGGGCGGACGTAGATGGTGGTCTGGGGGCATGACGTTCAGTTTAAGTTACGGTGGGGATAATGACAGTGGGAAAACACACCCAGTCAGAGCCCGACTTGGAGATCCCATACCCCTGTTCCGAACCGACAGCCAAGTATGGTCATTGTGCCGTTCTCCGATTGAAGAAGAAAAGAAGGGGAAGTTCACGCACGAAGTAGTTGCCCTGCTTGGAGAACGACATGTTCGCGAGCGAGACCGTGCCATCCTTGCTGAGGGCGTTGGGCTGGACACACGCGAGCGCTCATTTCAGCCGGAGGGATGGAGATGGGGAGAGGGGACGGAGCGCACGTCGAAGAACACCTCGCCCTCGAGCTTTCCATCCTTGTCGAACGTGAGCTGCTTGCCCTTAGAGCGCCAGAGCGCAGACTGTGGCTGCAGACCGGTGTTCTCGTTCCAGCTGCGCCAGCACCAACACCGCCGCCTCAGTTGGAACTGCTTTGACCAACATGAGCAACCACACCACGCACTAGTAGCGCCCGTCCTCCTGCAGCGATGGGGCGGAGAACTGTCGCGCGCCATCCACCGATCATCAGCATCCCTGGTCCATCTGACTGCTGTCGAAGCGAACTCGCCTTGCGGTAGTTCCAGACCCTCGTCAAGCTCTCCTTAAACTTCTCGATATCCTCCGCCTTTTCCACATACTGGCTGAACAGTTCGACCTGTCCCCGCCCACCTCCTCTCATCAGCCGCTTCCTCAGCTCCTTCTCCCCACCTCGGAGGGCAACGCACTTGCTTGTCCACCCACTCCTTCGTCTCCGCGCTCTCACTCGGGGGCGTCTCAAGCCACACGTATGGGTCCTTCACGGTGACCTCTCCGTGCTTCGCAGACTTGTAGACATGCTCGGACGCCTCGTCGCGCCGCGCGGGCGGGTAGCGCGCGGAGGTGGGGTCCCAGGAGGGGTGAGCCAAGGAGGAGGACATGAAGCGGGTGGCCGCGCGGGTGATGCAGACTGTGGGTTCGGGGAGGGTTCTGATGCAGGTGCGGTAGAGAGTGAGAGGCCGAGGGGAAAGCAGCATCGAGCTGAGAGGACGAATGCGGAAGTACTGAAACAAAGGGAGATTGCCGTCAACACGCGGCTCCGCGATAATTGCGAGGGACGTCAGCGAAATTGCGTCAAAGAGCACTGCCTGATAACCAGACGACCGCTGCAGCCATGCATATAGCTGCATCATTAAAAATAGAGCTCTAACTGTAATAGGTTTAACAGTGGAGTTCCGGCCTGCATACAATGACAAACGTGAAAAGAAGACGGCTGGGCAGATCGGCGTTCGCTCGACCTCCACCCTCCGCAGTGTTGTTGGAAGGAATACGCCCTCCCCATACAAAGAAGTATTTCGATTTTATACTTTTTACAGATTCTATGGGCTTATGAAACTCCTGGAACCGTTTGATCCTTCGGTAACCCTCGGAATCGCGAAGTTCTCGCAGTGGCGGATGCGCGTAACATCACTCATCTCCGTCGTCAACGCACTCGTCTCGCTTCATCGGACTGAAGATAGTTCTGAAGGGATTAAGGGCACATCGGTCTTCGATTTGATCGGCCTCTACTCAGCGGCTCTCGCAATGCTTAGGCCTCACTTTCACTGGGCGAGTCAGGCAGCGGGTCAGGTCGCTCAAGAT
The DNA here is from genome assembly GCA_000826855.1 of Basidioascus undulatus. Lineage (NCBI taxonomy): Eukaryota > Fungi > Basidiomycota > Geminibasidiomycetes > Geminibasidiales > Geminibasidiaceae > Basidioascus > Basidioascus undulatus. Next base: position 22,067 of record JTLS01000103.1, on the reverse strand, counting down.
TGACATCGCGATCATTGGCGATGCAATGTTTTGTTACCTTCAAAGTACGTGGATCAAACAAGAAGGTATAACAGAGAAAGTTTCCCTTAAAGTAGCTATGAAATTGTGCGGTCTTCACCCTTGCGCAGCCCGCCGTTCTCGTTGTCGTCCGTCTCGTCCGGCTCGACGTACTCCCGCACGTGGTATATCACTGGCCGTGTCTCAAAGGTCTTTACCGGGAACCACCCCCACCGCCTCATCAGCGGGGTGCAACTCCTGTCGGTTGGGACGCCTAGGACGCACCTCCATCGTCCAGTCGCTTCCATACGAGACTATGCGGAGCTCGGCCGCAGCGGCTTTGCACGAACGCAGGACTCTCGATCCGCAACCTCGACTTCTCGAGCGAAGAAAGCAGGACCCATCCAGGGTAATGGATCGGTTGCGGGCCCGTTCGATTTCCCGCTCGTTGGCGTCAGGCCAGTGGGGAGAGTTGTGCAGCTTAGAGAGGCGTTGGAAGCCGGTTAGAGCGGAGGCGGACAATTTCTGGGGATATGAAGCGTCAATATAGGTGAGAATTCATAAAATCCGGGTAAGCTGAGGCACACTGACGACGCACCAGCCGCAGCCGCGTAGCCAGGGAGAAAGAGAAGTGGTTGAGCACCGGGCAGGCATTTCCGATCGCCAGAATCTCGGGGCCGCCAAGCGGACCGACGTTGAAGACGAGGTTGAGGATGCTCCGACTGTACTTGTTACCGGCGATAGCTTTGGCGAGTGTGTCGGCCTGAGCAGCGGGCAAGTGGGCGTGCTTGGCGGAGCGCGATGTGCCAGCCGTCGGCGCGGTCGCGGTGAGCCACAAGTCCCGAAGGCGGCTGTAGGTACGAGCAACGAGACCAGCCAGGGCGTACCACGTGTCGAGCCGGGAAGCGGGCATGATGAGGTCGAGGACGTGAGGGTGTGCGAAATGACGAAGGACGTCGCGAACTGCGGAGTAACAATGTTGATGAACGATGGCTACCGGGCGGGCACACGCACCTTGAACCACTTCGGGCCCAACCTGATACCCTGACCACAGAGGTTCCGGAAGCTGCTCGTCTCGCTGCAGAGGCGGATGAGGCCGCCGTCGTTGACGGCGACGTCGTCGACTTGGATGACAGTGTCGGCAGCGAGTGCTTGAGGCCGTGGTAGAGGCCGAGCTTGTCGCCTGGAGGGGGGAGGCGGATGTGGTTGACCTGAAGAAATACGAGGCAAATCCTTTACGCGGTTCTTTGCAGTCAAGAGGCAATTCGAAACAGTCGCGAGTCGCCGCACCTGGATCTCCTTCGGCCCCGGGTTGCTCGCGATTACCCCGCCAGGCCCTTATTCCCAAAAACCTTGGTTGAGCCAATGCCCAATGGGCGAAGGTTAGTGACCAGGAAGAGGGATGTGCGGTCGAACTGAGGAGCGACTGAGAGCGCCTCGAGCGTAGGGTGTGACGCGAGCATGCGCATGTTGGCGTCGGACAGCGCCTTCCTTGGTACGATCCACTGGGCAATTAGGCCAACATAGTTCAACTCCTGGCCAGGAAAAAGCACCAAAGTCCAAGCGATGTACCTCGAAGGAACGCATGTTCGTCCACAGCTTGATGAGCCGACCGATCGTCTCGTTGAAGTCGGCCGTGTCGAACAGAGCCTCCACGCTCGTCTGCTGCGGAAGCCGCCGCCCGAACGGTCCGGAGGACAAGCAGATCTTGACGCCTTTCCTCAACCTGCAAGTCAGTGGAGAGCGTCTTCGCGATGTTCTAGAGCTCTCCGCATGACTTACGCCAAGTAAGCCCCGCCAGGTACTCTCTGCGCTCGCCCGCCTCCACGCTACGAAGATAGCGCTTGAGCTTGCACTCGCACGTCGGCGGTGAAAGGACAAGGGAGCGACGATGTGGCTCTGGACTGCCGATCCGAAGCGCTTGTTGACGAGTGCACAGCTGAGTTGCTCGCTACGCGGTAGGAACCCGATGATTTTCTCCTGTACCAGGCTCCACCTGTTGTGAGCAGAGCCTTAACACCCAATAAATCCAAGACTACCCAAAACTCAACAGCGAGGGAGGGTGTGACTGGGTGGCCACGCCAGTTGGACATACTTGCTATCTTTGTGATGGAAGCAACACATACTCGCGAGCAGGGGAAGGAAGAATCAGAGAGGTTTAAGGAGAACGTGGTGGCTCAGGTCAAGAGAAATTGAGAGGGTGCGTGCAGATAACCGCATAGAAAGGCAGCCCGCGAATGTCCGTTTTGCATAACAGCCAGCACTTCGCGCCATCCCTCTCCGACGTCGTAGGCTGCCGAGAAACGAGGCCTTGAGAACTGCGTGATGGCACTACAGAGTTAGAACTTCAACAAAACTAAATTTATGTAGTAGCAGAATGAGTTTGGTCAAAAATCTGGCACAAAGCTGGGCTTGAAGCACTCAGCTCCCGGGTGGGATGCAGCCTTGGCCGTGCAGCTCATCCTGACAAGGGTGTGAATTGCTATTCAGTGGCTAAAATTCCATGAACCTACCTACGAACATTCCGCAAATATGACCTTGAGCTGACACGGTCATGGTGGCTGCAGCAAAGCAGGCAGTGAGACACACCGGAAGACAGTTTTTACCGCTGTGGCAGCCGCACGCAAGCGTACTCTTTTATATATATTACCTAGGTTCAATACAAAATATTTCTTGTCATGTGCTGTGACCTAAGTATTCAGAAAGACGGTTTCTCTTGGCCATTTCGGCGCAAAAGTCTGCACCGACTGCTGTCTCTGTGGTTTATCTAGGTAAGCAATGGCGGAACCGGGCAGTCCAGGAGAGTAGAACACAATTATATCCACTTGCTGAACCCAACATAATTCAGCGGCCAGGGAATGCGCGGCAGTTGGTGGAGAGGTGGGAGGTTGCTTCCCGTTGTCGGTCTGGCGGTTCCATGGCCGGTGATGATTCTCGCTAACAGGAGTCCCAAACACAAATTTAAAAGATAGAAGAAGTACTAGACGTTTCATAGCTTAAATTAAGGCGGACTTCAACCGAGCGACAGTCACCTAATGGCCTCGCTCAACAGCTTCCCCACCTCCTCCGGTGCCTCGATTGCCGCCCAATGGCCGACGTGTTCCAGCATCTCCACACGTGCCCCCCTTTTCTTTTCACCCCACTCACGAACGTCATCGCTCTTGGTAAAGTAGTCCTCCTCTCCCCCAACCACCGTGACGGCGGCTGTAATGCGCTCCCAGTTGGGCGCCGCCGTGCCACTCGTCATAGCCAGCGCGGTACAAGCCGTGGCGTAGCCTTGTGGGGGCGTGGACAAGACGAGCTGTCTAATAAAGGCCACAGAAAGGGGACGCGAGACCCGGGTTCTTGCCGCAACGGCCTGCGTCGAGATTGCGAACGCGAGCGAGGCCGGCCCGTTCGGCTTGAGGAAGTCCACAGCGCGCGCGGCAAGCAACGAGCGCGTATTGGCGTCGAGGAAGAAGATGGGGTTCAGGAGGACTGGATGCAAGGATATATTAACTTTATCAGCTAGGGAATCAGACGACATGCAAAGAAACGACGCTCACAAAGCTTGTCCACCCTGGTAGGGTGCTGGACAGCGAAGGTGCTGGCTATCAGCTGGACGCGATGAGTTATTGGGCACAGTTCTATGGGAAACTTTGTGGGACACTGGGGGGATATACTCACAGCTCCCATCGATTGCCCAGCTAGAGAAGCGACTCCAGCATTCAGCGCGTCCATGACCTCTCCCAAATCCTCGACCATAGACGCGATGCTCAGGCCGCTCGATACCGAGCTCAAGGGGCTGTTACCGTGACCATCACAGTCATAGGCCGCCACGACGCGACGATCTTTGACCCTTGAGCTCCTTATCGCTGCGGTCCATGACGAGGCGGAGCTGCCGAGGCCGTGAAGACACACCAGAGGAGGCAGGTGCGGCGTTGCCGGGCTGGCCGGCGTGTACAGCTGGAGATGGAGTAACTTGCCGGAGCGGAGACGGAGAGGATGGGCGGTAAACGTAGCCATTGAAGCGTATACGGCTTCTGGCAGAATGGGGAAATCGAAGAGCATCGGCCTCGGAAGGAGGAGACGTGAACGGAGCTGCAGCAACAATGACCTCAATTTCGGCAGAGTTCCACGCCGTCGACAGCGATAGAGTTCCCGCAGAATTACTCGATCGGTTCTTGACCCCATTAGAAAGGATACAACAACTCACCGTTTGGACTTAAATGATCCGGGAGTACCTGAAAGATAGGGAACGGACGGTGAGGGCGAGGCACCGCATGGCAGCACGACTCCTTTCCCCACTCTGTCTGTGCTTCGTGTCACGATATTCCCCAAGGGTATATGCATAGGATCAACCCTCTCATAGTGCTTGCCTCTTGCCCAACTGCCTCATGACTTTGTCCCGCCTGCCTACACCGCCACCGACTCCGCTCTCCGGGCCCTCTCACAAGTGATTCGACGCCTGCACCCTCCTCAAAGTCCTGCCGCGTTGATCTTGACGAAAACGGGGTGGAGTAATAGGCCGGGAGTCTATCCATGTTGCTCCTCATGTCGCTCCTGTTCGACAAGCCACGATATCATCAACAAGAATGTTCCTCACCCGGGCGATGCGTTGACGGATCCTTCTACGATATCAAGTACGCGCTCGCTATGTACAAAGCGGCCCGGTGGCTGCTGGGTTGTCTAGGAGATGGGACGAAGGGAGGTGCATAGTAGAGTGCGTCCCTGTGTGCGCGACGCTCCGTCAGTCCATGGCGTAGCAGGGTTGTTGTATAGAGCCCAAACGTGAAGGGACGCACCCAGAGCCAGGGCGCCCTCTGACTGACTTCTCGACGATGTCGTGTACTGGGTTCCGATTGTCAAGAGCGACTTGTTCCCCCCGAGCTGAGTCGAGTAGTGCACTGGCTTGTCCCTCAACGCAGAGAAGGACTGCGGCGAATGAACAGAGCAAAAGCGTCATGCTGCGTGTCGGCCGCATCGTGGGCAAGGGGGGTGGAGGGACCGGAGGAATGCCGCAGAAGCTGTTTGCAAAGATGGTGCAAAGGTGAAAGCTGGAAGCGTAGCTTGGATGGGGGAGAGATGAGGATTGATAATGGGAACGAGCGGATGAGGTCCTGGCCCTCCTCTGGTTGACAACTGAGAGCAGACGAGCGGAGCTGACATCTGAAGGGCAGCTTTCGCAACAAAAGGGGCAAGGCACCGCCTCCCCTCGAACGGAATAAAACTGCTTTAAGGAAATGTTACAGGCAGGGACAGAAGACCGCCATGGACCCCAACATGGCGCAAGGGACTGGCTGTCCTGCAGCGTGCACACGCAAACATTTTCTTCAACTTCGGCAGCCAGCAAGTTTCCTTTCCACCGAGTATGTTGATAGTGCGAAACCCTGCCACTCTGGGTACTATGATATTTGTTTATGGTCATCCCAGAGCGTCCAGGGGGTAGCTCGGTAGCAACGTCAAACGAGGCCGAATTCAGTCGTCAAGTTGACGTGAGGCATGCGCCGGGGGCCTGCCTCGACAGGGGGGAGAGCGACAGCCGGACACTGACTGCGCGTTTGGCCTGTATTGTTGCATCTGGGGAGTCCTTCGAAAACATAGCTTCAATTTAAATTTTGCAAACCGATGAAGTAATAGATGGGAGAGTGAGGAAGGTTGAAGACGGAGACGCGCCCTGGTGGGGTAAAAAGAGGAGAGGAGGCAAAGTCAGGACTATTGCATTGCCCCAATTCAATCGATCTGTAGGGGTTTCCATGATGCACAGGCCACCTCGTTTCATTGAATACAAGATCATTATTTTCCGTTGACAACATCTTTCTATGCTTGGATTCGTTTCAGGGTCAACGCTCAGAAGCCGTCACCCACGATTAAAGATGACTGCCAGTGGTGCGCGCTCGTTTCATCCTGACGCAGGCTCTATTTCATTGGTTTTGATCAAGAGGTGGCTTTCGACCCGCTCGAGAAGACTTTGAGTGGGTGTCCAATTGGCGTGATCAACGAAAATGCTTGTTGAGAGCCGAGCAACGTATTATGTGGTATTTGTCCTTCTGCCACTGCAGCTGGAGAAGCAGTATGGTGGATTCAGCGCTGATGAATACCCAACCGTACGCGGAAATATATAGATTTCAGACCGGAACGAATGTAAGGCGTTGTGCCATACGTTGTCAAATGAATTCAGTAGGTAAACTCGCTGTAACCGTGTATCAAGTCCTGGAGACGCTGTCAGCGGTCGGACGACATCTCGGGGAAGGTGGGCGAGCAGACCCTCTGGCAGCGGCGTGGCGGCACGCGTCGCGTTCAATACGCGGGCAGGCTGTGTTTTGGCGATTTGCTCTCAAGTCATTGTCTCCTGAGGTGTGGTTTTGATATTGAGGTGGTAATGAGAACGGAATGGTGAAGGTGAAAGGAAGAGAGCCAGCATGCAGTGCATCGTTACAGTAGACTAGCCGTGTTACCTCCGAGTTAGCCGAGGGAGGCTATCAGCCGTCAAACGTCGCGGTCGAACGTTGACCGTCTCACTCTTTTCAAACCGGTCAACTGCCCTCTGCCTTGCTTCGCCCTCTTCAGGATCAACCGCATACATAGGCGCGCCAGACATCGTACACAGATTTTAATGTCGAGGAAGGCAGCGGTGCAGAAACGCAGTCTGGCACCTTCATGTCGAACGCTGGCCGGCCGCCCCGCGAGCTCTGCACACTTCCAGGCCATCCCGCTAGCAGCGGCGCCGCAGCGTTCTCCTTCTTTCGCTCTGACGCTCACCACACTCACCACGCTCACCACAAACTCGTTCTCTCACGTCCCCAACGCGCTGACAAACGAGACATCACTCGGCTCGACAGCCGGTTACTTGGATTGTCTCAATCGTCGCTTTTACTCGTCATGTCCGCTCCTCAAACCCCAGAGCACATCGTGATTGTTGGCCTTGGTCCGGCGGGGCTCACGTTTGTTATTCCTATCCGCAATGCGTGCTTTTTGCTGGCTCACGACTCCCCGCAGCTTCGCGCTCTGCCTCCTCTCCCATCCCCGCTCGCCCGCCTTGCTGCACCTGACTCTCATCGACGCCTCTCCCTCGCCGTCGGTGCAGTTGGGCGCCGCACTCGGCCTCACCCCAAACGGTCTATCCGTCCTCTCTCAAGTTCTCCCCTTCTCATCCCTCGCATCCCTTGGCGCCCCACTGCGTGCGCGCTACGCGCACCTCACCCCTTCCATCTTCTCTACCGACGCGCTCCCAGAGCGGCGATTCGGCTTCCCGAACCTCCTTCTGGAGCGCCGCGCGCTCGTGGGACTCCTTCTGTCCGAAGTTGAGCGGCGCAATACGGGGCAGATAGACGTGTGCTGGGGCGCCCGGTTCAAGTCGGCAGAGGAAGGGGAGAAGGGAGGGGTGCTCGTGCGCCTGGACAGCGGCCAGGAGATCAAGGCCGACCTCGTCGTTGGCGCGGACGGTGTGCGGAGTAAGGTCCGCAGTTTTGTGCTAGGCGAAGGGATGGAACCCTTCTTCTCCGGCTGCGAGGTGTAAATACGTCTTACGGTCTGCGTATTAGGAAAAGGCTGACCCTTTGACACAGCGTATACGGCGTCTCGAACCCGATCCCGGGAACGCGAGAGGAGGACGAGCGCATCATGCGCTCCATTCCTCATAGTTCTGGCGTAGTGCGTCCTTTCTCTTACCCTCATATCCACCCTCATTCTACTGACTTCCCACCAACAGGGATCGGTGGCTACATGGTCCCTTCCCGATCACAAGCAGGTATACCCCTGGCTCCGCTTGTTCCCCGTCGTGCATTGCTCACTAGCCCGCAGTTCTGGATCACCATGCAACCCTCGCCGCACCCGCGGGGCACGACTTGGGCACCCGGATTTACGCCCGATTCTCGAGACGCCTCGCTTGAGCATTTTCGGGACACTTGGCATGCGCTGCCAGGCGGGTTTACTGGCATTCTGGCCAACACAGACCGTGAGGTACGCACGTTCATCATCGCCCTTGCTTCGTGCGCAGCTCATCGCAAGTGCATTCGTCTTCATACAGCGCATGGTCAAAGTCCCGCTACTTCATCGCTTCTACTCGCGCCTTTCCAACGCGTCCCAGACGGCGGTGCTCATCGGCGACGCGGCGCACCCGATGTTGCCAATGATGGGACAGGGCTGCAACAGCGGTCTGGAAGGTACGCCTTTCTCAGCGCACGTACTCCCTCAGCCCGCTGAGATCATCCCTCCCACAGACGCCCTCGTCCTCTCCAACGCTCTCTTCCCTCCTTCTTCCTCTCCCCCACGCGGACTCGAGTGGTACGCTGCGCAGCGACTGCCCCGCATCAAGCGGATCGTCGGGTGCGCTTTCCGTTTCTTTCTCGTCCGATGACCAGGGCGGTGCTGACATTCTGAGGTGAAGAATCAACAACTTTCTTGCCAAAATCGTCCTGTCCGAAACGTGGTTTTTCCGGCTCTTGCGCCGACTGCGCATCCTCATCCTCTACCTCCTCCCATCCCGCCGACCGTCCAGCTCGCATGCGGATGCAGAACGCACAGGAAGCCTTGCGTGGCTAGTGGGGTGGCGGATGCGGCTTGGAGAGTAGAGAGTCCGCACTTTCCTGTTCTCCACTCGGACATTGCAATCCCGAACATGCTTTTTAGCCTTCTTTCGCATGGGTTTAGCTGTTTGCAAAAGTTCATGCACATTCGTTATGCCTTTTCTTCTCGTGTTCTCATGTCAGCACCCAGCACATCATGTTGTTTCTGGGGACTTTCAGAGCTTTGGCGGCTCCTCACAAACTATGCGAGACGTGTTTGCGATGCGTGTCCATAAGCTGCAACTGACATCTTATCTCTGACCTACTTTTCTTTTCTTTGCGAAACTATGATGCAAGTCTCGTTCGTTACAAGCTGGGAAGATCGCGTAAAATCACAGCACTGCTGGAGTCGACATCGTGGTCGCTGCACTCCTGCCCATCTCTTCAGTAACCATCGAATTGTGATACAAGTGCACAGTGCTGTGGATTAGATACACAGTTCCAAGACTCTAATAATTACCCCTTCCTCGGATTCGGTTTCTTGCTTGCGTCTTCCTTATCCCGACCCGCGCCACCGACTGTATGTGCTGCATGCACATTTCTTGGGTGTATAGACCTTCCAGCCCTCGCTATTATGTCCTCATTATTCTGAAATACACCTGTGATCCCCTGATAATTTCTTGTGGATGTAATGAACAGGAAGTAGCAGTCTGCTATGGCGCTTGCAGCGGTGGCGACAGTAGACAGACGTGCGTCGTAGCGGCTCGCGTGCGACAAGAATGTGCAATTCCCTTGCGCGCCCAGCTCTTGGATAAACTCCAACCCCCAATATTCCAGGGATTTTTTTAGTATCTGCTTCATCGAGAATCTCTCGTTGTAGGACTGGCTGTCTCGGCGCCTGCGGCCTGAAGTCAGGCACAATATTCGTTAGTTCATTGCGTGCCATGAATGAATGTGGGAATCCCGCCGTGTCCCTTCCATATTTGTCCTTTAAACTTCAACAAGGCTCTATTTTGTAGCTCAAAAGAGCACTTGCAATACGACGTGCAGAGGACGTTTGCGCGAGCGTCGTGGATGTCCAGGGAACGATGACATGTCCCATCGTCGCCACTGCAAGTGCGAAATCTCACGCTTGGTCTTCCATGCACAAAGGCACTCAACTCAGTCCAAAGCTGGGAGGAAAGTAAGGAGCCTCAGTATCAGGTTTCACATTAGCAAGTTGTTACCACCGCCGGTTTGTGACTGCATGTCTCCTGGCCTGCAAGTCCAAGAGAAGCCGACTGTGGCCCGACCAGGAAGACCGCCATACACCGCCAGATCCGACCCCCTTCCGTACTGAAAGATCCCCAAGGCACATGCATTCTCATGATCTCACTTTGGAGTGAGTGTCCTGGCGGCCGCGAGTGCAAGGCTTACGACGCGCCCGGCAGCGCCTCGGAGGCGGGCCAGCGAAATGGCCGAACTGACCCGGCGCTCGGCGCGACTCGCGACGGTGGAATTCTTGCCTCGCTCGACTTAGGCAGGCTCTGCCTTCTGACTTGAGCCTCTTCTGACTTGAGTCTGCCTTCTGACTTCTAAGATCGTCCTCACTCGCTCGCTCGCTTCGCTCCCTTTCGCGTCACATTCCCGACTGTTCGCACATACACACACATTCCCCCCGAGGGGACGACCATCGATAAGATAGCACCGAGATGCTGTCAAAGACGTTCTTCCGGACGTTCCAGCACTCGTTCAGGGCCGTCACAACCACCGGGCCCTCTGCCGCCAGTGGGAGCGGTTTCGGCGGCGCTGGGGGTGCGGGCGCTGGGTTCCACCCTGGGAGAGGGTTCTATCAGGGCTACCATGTGAGTCAGAGTTCGGTATAGGCAGAGGGAGAGTGGCGAGGCGAGCGAGGCGGGCGGCGGCCGCTAAGAGACGCGGACGGGCTGCTTGGTGGATGGGCGCACCCGCTATTGCTCTCGAGATCTGGGAGCAACAGGCATAATTTGAGAGCTTCACTGCTCGATGGGGAAGCTTGGTCAGTCTTGCGAGCCGTGGGTGTGACGAGGAAGGAGGAGAAGACGTCTTCTCAGATCTTCCATCTCGGCTGAATCTCTTACACCCCCGCACATTTCAAGCTCATCGCCGTATTGACGCCCATCTCTCACTCCGCAGGGCTATGGCCGCGCCCTGACCCAGGCGACCAACACCTCGTCCCAAGCCGACAAAGACTCGTACGAGACCGACGACGACGACTTCCTGCCCCTTGGGCCCTCCGCTGTTCTTCGCCGCTCCCGCCGCCTCCGCAGCCGCTCCTTCTCCGCTGGCCAGCACGGCCACGTCCTCGCCCAGCTGCGCACTGAGCAGAAGCGCACCTTCTCTAGCAGCGCGACGCGCCCGGACGAGGCTCCCCAGCGTCCGCGCAGCAGGAGCAACTCGACCTCCGCTGCTTCGGACCGCCCCGCGGAGGACCCCGATCTCGGACCGCCACCGCTACCACCGCCGGAGCAGGCCATTGAGGAGAATGCTGTTCACTTGGAAAGTGCGTTATGGCGCTGCGTATTCTACCTTGAATGCCCCTTGCTGACTTTCCCTGCTGTTCTGCAACAGCCACCCCGACTACTACGACCACCGACTCGACTACTGCTGCCGACCCAATTACCGATGCTACCGACTCTGCCCCGGCCACGTCCCCCCCGCCTCCCGGTCTCCGTTCCACCCCTCCCACCGGTCCCCGTTCCGAGCGTGAATCCCTGGCAAACGACATCACCCACCGGCTCGACGCTGCGCAGCGCGCGAACGACCACGCGGCCGTGCAGCGCGCCGTCTTTGCGCTGCGCAACCTGGACGAACCGACCGACTCGACCTGGGCGGCGGCGCTGCAGGCGCTGCTGCAGACCGCGCCCAAGGACGCGCCGATCACGGACAGCCTTGAGCTCTACAACGACATGCTCGCGCGCGGGCTCAAGCCGACCCCGCGCATCTACTCGCTCATGATCCACGCGCTCTGCCAGCGTGATGCCGCCCTGCGGCGCGCGCTCGACCAGACCAAGAGCAACCGCACGGCCAAGACGTTCCAGAAGGAGGACAACTTCGGCTCGGCCAGGGCGATCTTTGCGCTCGCGCGCAGGCTCGGCAAGGCGCCCACCGACGCGGACACGCACAACGTCCTCCTCAGGTCGTGCGCGCAGGCAAAGGACATCGACACCGCTATCCAGGTCTTTTCGTCACTCGAGGAGCTCCCGCAAGGGCAGCCGGATCACGTCAGCTATCTGCATATGCTTCAGGTGCGCCTTAATTTTCTGCATCCCTCTTTGGCTCGAGGGAAATGCTCACCCGTTCTCTCCTGCTCCGCAGGTCTACACGGCTGTCGCTGACCTCGAAGGCGCAACGGTCGTGTTCGAGGAGTTCCAGGAGGCGATCAAGGAGAAGCGTCTCGAGCTCTCGGCCGCTGCCGAAGTCGACCCGGTCCCCGCTGTCTGGAACGCCATGATCTCGACGCACTTCACTCTGGACGATGCCGCGGGCGCGGTTGCGATCTTCGAGCGCATGCTGAGCCCCTCGGAGGACGGTTCGATCCCGAGCCCGAATTCGGCCACGATCTCGACCATGATTACCGGTTTCGCTGCGTCCGGCGACGTCGATACCGCGCTCGCCTGGCTCAACCGCATCCTTGCTACTTCGGCCTCCCCCGCCCCGACCGACATCGCGCTCCCCCGCCCCGACAGCGCCGCCTACCTCGCCGTCATCCGTGCCGCGTACAAGGCGCACCGCATCGACGACGCGCACGCCGTGTGGGCGACACTCATCGCGAACGAGATCCCGGACAACCTCGACATTAACACCGACCACATCATGGGCATTGTCAACGCCGACATGAAGGCGGCCGTCGCCGAGCCTGCGCGCGCGGAGGCGCTCCTCGAGCACGCTGCGCAAGCCCTTCGCGAGCACGCGACGAGCACGCGCGAGGCGATCACGAGCGCCGGCATCTACTACTACCCGATCAAGGACCTCATCCAGACCGCTGCGGACCTCGGCAAGACGGAGCTCGCACTGCGCCTGACGGACGAGTTCGCCACGCTCGGCACCGAGTCGCTCGGCCGCCCCGAGCTCGCGTCCGTCCCGCTCGGCGACCGCCTCGATGCGCTGCAGAAGTTCGTTGCGCTCCGGGCGCGCGCGTTCCTCGGCATCCACCCATCGGCCGAGGCCGAGGTGCCCGTCTCGGACATCCCGCTCGACGTCGCGTTCGCGGTCGCGCGCATGGTTCGCAAGCACAGGATCAACGTCAAGGGCGACGTCCCCGCGCGCATCGCAGCAGTCATCGAGCACCATCGCCAGGCCGCGGGCGGGGACATCACGAAGCTCGGGCTGACGGATGAGACGCTCGCGCTCTATGTGGACTCTTGGGTTGCGCAGTGGTTCGTCACGGACTTGAGGCTTAACCCGGAGGCCCACAGCGGTGCGAGCGCCGAGCAGTTCCTCGACGACCTCGTCACGCTTCTCGGACCGAACGTGGAGTCCCCGAGGTGGGCGTTTGTCGACCTCTACTCGCTTTCGCGCGTTGTCACCATACTCGCTGGCCGCGAGCGTGCCGTTGAGCTGTTCGCGAAGATTGGCACGGACTACTACCGCATCCACGACTACTCGTCCCTTCCGCAGACGCCGCCGCCCTCGGACGGCGCGAGCCCCTTCCCCGCCCCGCCGCCGGAAGCATTCGCGGAGCACCTGCTCTCCCCGCCCGCGACGCCGCCTGCCGGCCCGCCCGCGCTCCAGATCGACGAGTCCCTCACGGCCAGCATCCAAGTGCACCAGGACTGGCGCCGGCAGGCGGCGTCGCCGCTCGAGGTACACGAGCGCCTGATGGCCGCCGCGCAGCAGGAGGGCCGCACGGCGTCGCCCGAGGCGATCGGCCTGCTCGTGAACCAGCTTGGGCGTCTGGGCGAGGCGGACAAGGCCAAAGACGTGTACCTGCTCGCGCACGGGGCGATCGCCGGGCTCGGCGCGGACCCGCTCGAGCAGGCCCGCGCGTGGTTCGAGATCGAGGACCAGATGGTCGTCGCGCTCGCGCACGCGGGCGACATGGACGGCGCGGGCGTGCATCGCATACGCATCGTCCAGTCCGGGGGCGTGCCCTCCGCGGACGCGTACGCGGCGTGCATCAGCAACGTGAAGGAGACGACGGACGATGCGAGCATCGCGCGCGAGCTCTGGGACGAGAGCCAGCGCCTCGGCGTCCGCCCCAACGTCTTCCTCTACAATACCATCATCTCCAAGCTCTCCCGCGCGCGCAAGGCCAACCTCGCCCTCGAGCTCTTCAACGAGATGAAGGGCAGCCGGCTCAAGCCCACGTCCGTCACGTACGGCGCCGTCATCAACGCTTGCACGCGCATCGGCGACGAGGCGACTGCCGAGCAGCTCTTCCAGGAGATGTCGGCTGCGTCCAACTTTAAGCCCCGCGTTCCGCCTTACAACACGTGCGTCCTTTGTCCTGTCGTGTTCCTCATGTGCGGAGGATGCTGACTCCGCTCTCCCTCGCTTCCCGTTTACAGCATGATGCAGTTCTACACGCAGACCAAGCCGAACCGTGAGCGCGCGCTCTTCTACTTCCAGCAGCTCGTGCGAGCTCGCGTCCCGCCCTCGGCGCACACGTACAAGCTCCTCCTCGACGCGTACGGCGCGATCGCGCCCGTGGACCGCCGCAGCCTGCGCGAGGTCTTCGACAAGCTCGTCGCGGACGTGAATGTCGAGGTCACGGGCGCGCACTGGGCCAGCCTGATCCACTCTGCGGGATGTGTCGAGATGGACCTCGAGCGCGCGCAGGCCATCTTCGAGGGTATCGCCGAGCTCCCGAGCTCCAGGAAGGCCAAGACGCCGATGCCGGACGCTGTGGCTTACGAGGGTGCGTTCGTGTTCTCGTGCGAGGATCGTCGTGCTTCGCAGTGCTGACGTTGTGTGCTTCGCCCGACAGCGCTTCTCAACGTCTTCGTAACCCTCCACCGCACTGACCTTATCCCGGACCTACTCGCCCGCCTCACGTCTTCTGGCATCCATCCAACCGCCTACATCAACAACCTCCTCATCAAGGGCTTCGCCGCCTCGGGCAACATTGACTCCGCCCGCGCCGTCTTCGAGTCTATGACTGACGTGCGTCGCCTTCACTCGGTTGCTCTCAAATCTCTGCCAACACTCCCGCTGACGTTTTTACGTTCTACAGCCCAACATGGGCGTCGCCGCCGCCGGCAACCACCCGAGCCCCGCGTCCGACGCTTCGATCGCCGCGCAAGTTCAGCGCGAGCCGTCGACGTGGGAGACGATGGTCCGCGCCGAGATGGGTGCAGGCGAGATCGACCGCGCACGCGCGCTCGTCGCGCGGATGGAGGAGCGCTTGTACCCGCTCAGCGTCACGCTCCGTATCTCCAGCGTCCTTGGCGAGGCGGCGCTGGCGCCGCCGCCGGCTCCTTCCGCGTGAAGGGCAGCAGGCTCGAGGGTACAGGGGAAAGGTTAGGAGGGAGAAGAAAGGTTGAGGTGGGGTTGATGGTCGAACGGCAAGGACGTTTTTGGAAGAGGGATAGGGAGGTGAGGGGATTGGAGAGGAGACGGATCTCGCATTGCTTGCTTGCTTCTTCTTGCATGTCGCATTTTTCTCTCGCTTCCATCATGGGCAACCCGTCTCGAATGTACTTGTAGCACTACTCGACACTCTCGCAGCAAATAGACGCACAAGCAATCAGCCACTCATCTGACTGCGTTGAGCTGGTGCAATGCCAGCTTCGAGGTGTTTGCATTGGCTACCCCCTTGGTACGAGTTGAAGATTGGGAAAGACAGACGTCGACAGACGGCGGTCGATTTCGTTTACGAGCAACGCAATGACGTGAGAAAACGCTGGTCAAGATGACGAAGCTCGAAATTTGGGAGACGCGTCTTCTCCCTTGACCACACCCAGCTTCCTAGCACTCTCTCACTCTCCCCTTTGCATTTCCCGCGATGGACGAGGACGATATTTGGGAGAGCTCTTCCATGCACTCTGCCGATGGGGCAGCACTGCCGCAGCAGCATGCATCTATCGAATGGGCGAGGCTCTCCGACCGGTTCTCGGATGTGCGTTACCCAGAGCCCCTCCCGTGCCATCCGCTTGCTCAAGTACAGGGGTGGTCGCTTTCAACTCTTGCAGGAAGGATACCGAGAAGGCATCACAGCTGGGAAGCTCTCTACGCTCCAGTCCGGCTTTGACGCCGGCTTCGCCCTCGCCGCGCCGTACGGGGCCTCGCTCGGTCGCCTACGCGGCTTCGCCTCCTCCCTCCTCTCCTTCCTCACGACCACCTCATCGCCTCCGAATCAAGACCTCATCATCTCCCTACGCAACCTGATCCAAGATCTCGCGCGCCTGACTCCTGCGTCCCTCCTCCCGCCCGATCTCGAGGCCGAAGCGCACGCACGCGAGCACGAGGCCGCAGAGCTCGAGGATGCGCGACAGACGGGCGTGCGGAGCTTGGTTGGGTTCTCTGAGGAGCTGGGCGGCGAAAGGGGGAAGGAGAGGGAGATGGAG
This sequence comes from Basidioascus undulatus, assembly GCA_000826855.1. Classification (NCBI taxonomy): domain Eukaryota; kingdom Fungi; phylum Basidiomycota; class Geminibasidiomycetes; order Geminibasidiales; family Geminibasidiaceae; genus Basidioascus; species Basidioascus undulatus. The sequence continues at coordinate 6,058 of JTLS01000103.1, read as the reverse complement.
GAGCTGGTAGCTAGGATGGAGGGTGTCGGCTCGGAGGGGGGCCGTGAGGACGGGCGGGTCGTGCTGGGGAGGATGTGGGATAAACTGAGGGGTTTGATGAGGGAGACAGGAACGGAGGTGGATTTAGATTTGGGGAAGCCCTGATAATCCATCGCCGCTTTGTTCCAGTATCGCTTCCCTCGTTGGTCGGTGGGTCCCGCATTTGACTGCCCCGGGGAAGGCTCCTCTCGGAGCCACACAATTAATATTGATTTACAAACATCAATATTTATTGACACCAGCATTTATTTTTGTTCTCAGGACGGCAACCAGAGCAGGTGAGCATAGGCAGCCGACCGACGTAGGTATCCCAAAACCCAAAATCATCATGCCAATCGAAAAGCAACAAAACAAAGCGCTGTCCCCAACGATCTCGTTGAATCAGACCTCAACCACTTTCACATCCGCCCCATTCTTTTGCTGATAGTTTGACATCGACGCCCAGGCTGTTTGCCTTTGTCACGGTAAAGATCGATGTGTCGACATATCCAGGCCCTCGAGGACCTCGACATCATTCTCAGCGAGCACTTCAGATGCAGCGTCCAACGATGAGTTGATGTGCCGGAATGGAAGAGGTGCTGCCAGAGGAAGAGCTCAGCATGGGGCGGGTTTCAGAACGGTCGTCACACTCACAAATTTCGGGTCTGGCACGTTTGGGGGCGAAGTGATGAAGCGTCCATCAACAAGACGTTTCGGCAAGCAGACCCAGACAACACAGTTCCTGGATGAACCGAAGAAGAACTCAAACGCAAAGATCATGGCGACCCCCACCCAGACCGCAGCTTGATTATCGCGGGTATATGTGATGGCGACGGTGAAGCCGCCGCAGGGGGTGAGAGGCACATCAGCACTCCCGACAGCCACGTGAAGGGGTCTTTGAGAGGTTAAGGATTCCGCATACATCATAGATAAGGTGGTGGCCACCGCGCCCCACAAAAGAAGCGTTCGGCGACCCAGCTTCTCAATCAACAAGATGGGCGGGAGGGTGGCGAGGAAGAACACCACGGCGGAAACGCCCTGTTTTTGTGCCGTTGGCTTATGTCATTGAAACAAATTCGTCTGTACGAAAAATCAGCTAGAAGAACTCTGCGAGACAACTCCGTCTCGGTCCCGGCGCGTCTGTCCCACTGCTCCCAGTCTACCGGTGATCTCGTTATCTTCCTCCTATGTTTGGAACTCTCGATACTCACATATATCCAAGCGAACGAAGTGTTGGTTGTGCGGGATCAAACGTGCGTAAGCCTCTCCCTTAGGACATCCCCCTTCGCCCACCCCTTGAACTGACCTTCTTCGCTTGCCGTTGCGGGAACCGGACTCAATGTTGTTAGCTAGATGCCGAGAGAAAAGGGCGAGTCCGAAGTAGCTGTAGTATAGGTCGAAGTAGGCGTGATGCTTGTGAAGGAGGAAGGATCACCAACAACTCAACGCGGGCGACCTGGACGCCGGCGGCGCGCTGAACGGCGGCCAGCCTCGGCTCGTCCCCGGCCAGCAGTCTACTGCTTACATCTTTACACCACCTTATCCTCTGCCTTTAATATCATAAGGGCGATGAATTGGTCAAATGGACTCCTCCACGCTATGGGGCCTTGCCTTTGAACGGATAATGAAGCGCCGAGGCAACACATTTACTCACAAATATCGTTCTTCAGGACGAAACTGCAATTATTGCTGTGTTGAGGCGGGCTTGACCTTCACGCGGTGTTTATTGAAATAGTGAAACATATGACATCGTTCGGGCCAACAACAGAACTAAAATACACAAGTGACAAGATGGCAAAGGGCGAAGGGATCGACCACAGGCCGTACATGGAACATGCACTTCCGGCCCAGCCAACCAGACTACTCGCTCTTCGCGAATGCACTGACTGGACTTCGGAGGGATTGTGCCTAACATTTTATTTTTATTTCTATGGGAAGACAACCAACAGTACTGCGCACGTACTGGTTGGCCGTTCTGGCTTCCCTCTCCGCCTCGACTTCTTCAATCCGCTTTCCGCCATGTCCACACCATTCGGCATTCAAAAGCACCAGCAGCTATCCCCTGCCCCGGCTGCCAAAAAGGGGCCAGCATACCTGCTCGCCTCATTCGCCTTTCGCAGAAGCTCCGGAAGCGTCCTGTCCGCCGGAGCAACAATTGGCTGAGCAGCTCGGATATCACGGTGGTGTCCTTACCGAACGCGTCCTATCGTCAGCGGCCACAGCTCATAGCGGTGGTCCTCTGGCCAGTCAACATGTCACATATCCTGAGGGCGGTTTCAAGGCGTGGGGAGTCGTGTTGGGGTGCGCTCTACTGGCTTGGGTGACCATGGGCTTTTCTTGTGCGTATCAGCAGTCGAAATCAGGATGAGAAGGCATTCTCACATTAATAGTGGGATACAGTAACATGGGCCATTTTCCAACGACATTGTGAGTAAAAGTCTGCATCAGTGTACTTCTGCTCACTAATCCCTTCAGACCCGCCGAGACACCGCCAACGCTTACCAGAATACGTTTCAACCGCGACCGTTTCTGCAGTCGGGTCACTACAGGTCGCTGTGCGTCAGGTCCTCATTATTTTCTCAACCTATGGTACTTGACTCGGGCTTTTTTGTAGGCCATGACCGTTACTTGTTTGTCCTTATGCCAGCCGCTCTTCCTTCGCAGCCTGATGTCGCAGCTCAACAGGCCTTTTCGCCGGTCGCTTGGCGGACTCTTTGTACATCTGCTTTCATTTGGGCTTTCTACGCTGCTCATCCTCGTGCTGAAACATGCAAAATTTGGCTGTAATGGATATCGGATGCGAGAGCTAGGTCGTCAAACGAGCATCTTTATGCGCTACACATCCGTTCACTGCACACGCAGTACAGGCTGTGCTCCGCCCCGGCGCCGCCGTCAATGTCATCGCGCTGGTACTTGCGGCGGTCAGCAAGAAGATTTGGCAGACCATCCTCACTCAAGTTCGCCGCCTTCACGCCTCGACGTGGTCCCTCTCTCGTGCTGAGAATAATCGTGCACTGCGAACGTGGCCTGTCACTCGGGTCTGCTGTGCGGCATTGGAGCCGGCCTTCTCCTCCTCTGCCTCATGGCAGTTCCTTCGCATTGGTTCCTGCGTCGCCGCGGTCTCGCCACTGGCATCGACGTAGCCCGGGCCGGATTCGGAGCCGGACTCGACTGTCTCGCGGGGCAAGGCAGGGATCCACTGCGTCTGCTGCACCACGGCACTCTTCCTCGTCAGGACTCGCTTCCCTTCCCAGCTGAAGATGGCAAAAGACCTGGAGGCGGGGAGGACCATGGTGGGCGAGGTCAACAAGCGCCCGTCCTTTGACGTGTCGCTGTTCAGAAGCTCTACTTTCTTGAGCTTGCACATTATCTGCGTAAGTGCCCCTTCAGTTTAGCGATCTGATCGTCGGCTGTTCCTGTTTCGCCTCCAGGTCTTCGGCTACACGATCCCATTCTTCTTCGTTGTATGTTTCTGATCAGCCATTCGGTGGTAGATCGCTGCAGTCCAGTATACGTTCCGACCACTGACTGTCTTTTTGCCTAGGTTACATTCACTTTCGACATGGTTCCGGGCACAAGCCCCCTCGGAGCCACCCTCATGTCGGCCACCATGAATTTCAGTGCTGGGTCTGTCCTGCCATCGCCTCCTCTTTCTTTCTCATGCTGACAGACTTCCCTCTAGAATTGCTCGCTCGGTTGCCGGACAGCTCGCCGACTATTTTCGGACCAGCCAACAGTCTCTTCGCAGTCCTCTTTATGTCTGGTCTGTTCCAGCTCGTCATATGGTCCAACATTCAAAACTGTGGAGCAACGATAGCATTTGCCATCCTTTAGTGGGTCTGCTTGACTTATTTTTTGCCCTTTCATTACGCAAAGACCTTACATAGCGGTGCTGTTGGTCCGCTCATCAGTCTACTTCCGGTTGTTTCCTCTTCAGTTTTCGGGATGTAACAACTTGGTTAGTCCACTATTCGACTTCCAGCAGTAAATCTGCACTTCATTCTATGCCTCTCCTTTCAGCTACCATTGTCGGCAGTGTGTATCTGTCTTCAATACTTTCTTTACATGAGTGGAGCTGACTTGCCTTGCAGTGCTCATGCTTGCAAACACCCCAGGTAAGCTCTTAGTCCTAAGTTTCCGGATAGCTGTCTAAGCGATGCACAGGTAACCTCGCCGGCAACACGCTAGGCGCTATGATCCTGGATCAGTCAGGGCGTCAATGGAAAGTGAACGGCGTTCTCCCCTGGCGTCTGGAGTCACTAACCGACCAAGACTACCATCCGGACAGTACGTGGCAATTTTTTGCGGGGTGCACTATGGTGGCAGGAGCGCTGTGTCTACTTCATGGTATGTCCACTCACTCTATACGAGCAAACTGGACTGTTCCTGATCTCTTTAAGTTTGGTGGCAAAAGCTCGCTTTAAACAGAGCCGCAAGGTATTTGCGAGGGCCTAATCGCCCTGGGTATGTCATTAACATGCATCTCCATCTTGCATTACCGGGGGCCGGTGTGCTTGGCCCGTGGGTGCTGCGCAAGTCAACAAGAACTGCGTGGAAGCATGGGCACGCTTTATAAGTCTGGTATTTGCCAACCTGATCCCGCGAAGGCCAGTCCAAGGCTTTGTGAAGAGTATGTGAACCCGGTCCGCTCATAAACTAAACTGGAAGAAATAAAATTCGCGACTGGTGGAACAACGGCAATTCGCGCTAATGGCATACATAGGGGCATCGGAGCAGGGATGGCGTACCTCCTGGGTAAGACTCGCTGTACAATCGGTTTACCAGGCCGTTCCACGGGAAGTATGTGCAACTGTTCGATAGTTGGGAGAACGTGGAAATGTCTGGACAGTGCAAGTATAGTTCTGTGGCTTGGTCGGGTCGCATTCCCTCACCCACCCGCCGGATTCGACTGCGTTTCAGCAACTCGAATGGCCCTTCACCAAGCAGCTCGTCAAGAGCTCAAAGCCTGAATGCACCCAGTTATCAAAAACTTTCGAAGGACTTTCCGTCAATTTTCATGGTGAGGAGCTAGTAGACAGGCGCACGCTACATGCAATTCCATTGCGCAGACCTCTACCTGCAAGCTGCAAGCGACCGCCCGTTCCCGGCCTCTACATGTCAAACTACTGATACTCAGGAGGCCTCTGAGAGCGTTCCACAGAAAACTGAGCCTCTAAATCTGACCGCTCTGGGCAGCTCAGATAGACCCAACCCCGCAGTACGCATTCAGCAGTGTGAAGGCTGTGCGCGCGGTCCGTAGACTTCGGAACGCAGCATGGGATACAAACCTCCGATACAAACCTCATATGTGCTTCAGATTCATTATGAATGTACTAAGCACCGAAAAGCCCTAGAATGTCAGGCAGAGCGAGCTTATTCGGCTCTTGTCCAAAGCACACAGGACGCGACAAGGGAGAGTCGATTGATTGGAGGAGCACACTCGATGTTCTGCCTGTTCACTGCTCAGCGCAGTGATCCACCAGTTCATAAGGGCAAAGCCCGAGGCAGTTCAAAGTCGCAGCTTCCAAGCCGATTGCTCCTTCGTCTATGTTGAAGGAACGGGTCGGCAGGGTGGATGTGCATAAGCAGGGCGAGGTGGGCGACTGCGAGAATAATGCAGGATTCAAGGCACTACGTAGTTTGCAAACGGACTCTTATTTCTAGGACAGATTATTGCAGAGCCCAGAAAGCCCACGAAGCGATTAGCCGCAATAAGGTTGAACGGAGCTCACTGCACATCCATAGCGCTCAGCACCCACTCACACATTGGACAGGTGTCATTTCATTCGACCTCCCCACCCCTTTCGCCCCCTACAAAATCCCTCCCTCCCCTCCTTCACTTCTCCAGTTCCTTTCCTGTGTCCGTGTCCGCCCCCAACCAGATCCCAGCCGAATGGGCCTTCACTGCTTCTCCGCCTTCTTGCGGTCCTCCTCGTGCGCCGCAGCAAGATCGCTCTCGGTCAGGTCAGAGATGAGGTTGATCTCCTCGCCCGAGTCGGTGATGAGCTTGAAGCGGACTTTAAGGGGGATACCGGGGGGG